>JALIZH010014105.1:0-70000 GCA_030522465.1 Rhipicephalus appendiculatus | reverse complement strand
TTAGTATTGGGGGGGGGGGGGGGGGGGGTAACAGGGTTTGGCGAATACGACTGTCTGGTCATGACGTGAATAACATTAAAATCCCGTCGCGTACGTCGTCAAACACTTTCCTCCAAACACGTGTAGCATACCCGCATACCGCGAGCCGTGGTATGCGGATATGCGCCACAGGTGATTGACGGTTTATATCTACCCAGGATTGGCGAGAACAGACATTGGTAATTTAAATGCGAGTGCGCTAACAAAAACTAACATCGGCAGCGTTGACCCGACGAATGCAAAGAATAAATATCAGGGTCCCAGCAGAAATCGAACCAAAGAATTCTGCATGGAAATCAAATATTCTACCGCAGAGCCAATGGCACCTGTCGAAACGGCTTTGGAAAAACACCCTATGCAGGCGTAATGTTGGTGAAACGTCAATTGTAGTTGCAGTGTTGGCTATCTAACCTTATAAACATTACATATGTACTCCTACGTTACAGCCAGTTGTGTACCTAAGCGCCATGCACTGAAGTTGGATCTATGTAACACTAGCCAGGGCTACCATCCTCGGAAGCGCTAGCGTTATATATCAAGCTTACCGCTTCTGGTGTTGGTAAAGCCATGTTGCTATTGGCATCGTTACGCAACTATAAACAACTGCTTATATAAAACATATGCGACTGTTCAACATATGTCTGGGCGTGCAACATTTGTACTGATCTTTAGCGTCATTTGGTAACGTTTCAGTCAATTAAATAACTTACACCCCGGTCACCTTCCCCCCCGCATGCTTCGCATAACGTCGATTCCCATGGTACGTGGGATCTGCCGAATTCGTTCGATGTCGTCTGTCGCACCCCAGTGCCGCCAGGGGACCGTATATCACGTTGTCGTCTCGCTGCCGGTGGCCCTACATACGTTAACAGGCGAGAAGACTTTGTTAAAGACTTTGTCCGTGGACGAGAAGACTTTGTTAAAGTGGGAACAGCCTAAATTTAGTTCAACCTGATGGCCATGTGAAAAATTAAGGTAGCTTCGCATTAGGGGTGCCAAGCCTAAAGGAAGTGCGGAGCTGGGCAGCCGCCTTTGTTTCTCTTTGCTTTTCTCTTTCCTCCTCTCTGTCCTTTTTCTCTTTCCCAGTTTCATCTGTCTTTTTTACTCTCTTTATTTCTGTTATTCTTCCAACTTTTTTTATTTCTTTCTCTCTCATTCAATTTCTCGCTTGCTTCCTCTCTTTTTCTATTTGAATACCTCGTTTTTGCCTACGTTACGCCAAGCGACGACAACATACGACAGCCCTGGCCCGGAAAGTGCTCCGCACTTGATGTCACCATCAAGGCGCTCGTAGAACAAGAGGAAGAAGACTTCTCTTTGGCGCGAGCGCCCGCTCAATATGCTACATAGAGCTATGCGATGCGTGGGTTTCCCAGCGTTACGCCAGGCTACATGAGACGATGTCAGATACGACAGCCCGGGCCACTAATGTGCTCCGCACTTAAAACGAGACACCGCCACTCCGTGTGCCATAAGCCTGGAGGCGCGCACGATAGCTCCATCCTCGGCTCGGGAACCAGTGCAGCGCCTGCGAGGCAGGGCTCCTCCTCGCTGACGCCCTCAATTCTCGCGTCTCTCTCGCCTTCTTTTTCGCTCGGTGGCCTGCGAGAGATTCTCGGGCGCAGGTGCTCGGTCGCCGACGAGCGGCCCTCACGAAGTCCCGGCCGGGACAGGGAGACACCGCCCATGGGAAAAATAACTCTGGCTCGGCAAAAGCTGCGTCCGGCGGCCCACGGGACGCACTTCCGTGTGTGTGGGCTCGGAAAAAGATTCTGGCTACGAAAAAAAAAAAAAAAAGGAAAATGAGAACCACTCACCCTCACGGAGAAAAGTTGGTCTCGAGTTTTGCAGCGAGAAAACGCCTTTGCCTGCTTTTTCATTAGCGGCTGATCGAATCGGCTACAAATGTACTACATCATTACGAGCACTGTAACATAACATTTTTTCGTGACCTTAACCATCTATGCAATGCTTTTTTTTTTTCTGAAGACGGCAGGCGTTTATTTCGAACCATTCCAGGAAGTCTTCGCTATCTTCTGAACAAAACAAACGTTGCCATGAGTTGGTTAAAGAAGGAAGGAAAAAAAAACGAAGGCAGAAGGCAAAGAGGTCAGTCCAAAAAGCTTCCGGTTGTCTACCCTACATGGGGTATTGGGGACGGGAAATAGAAAGTGGGTCATGAGACTCCACCTGTGTGGGGAGTCTCATGACTCCGCTCACTGGTTTTTGAAATTCTAATAAACGCGTCTGGACGTAGATAGTTGCTTGCACATTCATCTTCGTGAGAAGCAAGAAAATAAAAAATCACGCCATATCCACGAACTGAATGATGATGAGTGGGCGAAGCTCGATTGTTTTCATTCATGGCAGAAAGAGAATGTGTGGTCTGGAACGCGCTTATACTTCATGGTCCATCAGCGTCATCGTCATCGTTATCACGTGTAGCGGGTACATTCCACTATACTGGAACGCGCTTATACTTCATCGTTGTCACGTGTAGTGGGTACATTCCACTATACTGCGTCATCGTCATCTTTATCACGTGTAGTGGGTACATTCCACTATACGTGGCTACCTACTACTACTACTACTACTACTACTACTACTACTACTACTACTACTACTACTACTACTACTACTACAGAGGAGGGACAGACACACACCCTAAGGAGCTTCGCCTTTAAAAAAACACAAAGAAGCACTGTAGCTGGGATGGGCGCCAGTGTTTCCTTGTATTCGCGTATTTTTTGCACCTCGATTCCTGTGTCATTATGCATGAGCGTATTGAATTAATTAGGTGCTGCGCAAGCGGAAAAGGAAGAAAGAGACGGACAGCACAGAGCACAGCTTTTGGGCTTGCCTAGTACGCCAGATGTTCAATGTGAACTAACTAGTATGCAAGGAAATTTTTACGTATGAGCAACTAGGCTCAAATAATAATTGTTGGGGTTTAACGTCCCAAAACCGCGACATGATTATGAAAGAGGCCGCAGTGGAGGACTCCGCAAATTTCGACCACCTGGGGTTCTTTAACGTGCACCTAAGTCTAAGTAGACGGGCCTCGAGCATTTTCGCTTCCATCGAAGATGCGGCCGCCGTGGGCGGGATTCGATCCCGCGACCTGCGGGTCAGCAGTCGAACACCATGACCACTGGACCACTGTGGACGGGTAACTGGCTCAAACAGAAACTAATACAGATATGTGCGCGTTAGCTTTCGCTCTACATGAAAGCGCGGCTTCCACGAAAAGAAGGATGCGCGGCGTTGTGTTTTATGACGACGAAGTGGATGCCCTTTGCCCAACTAGCCCAACTCAGTGCGTTGTGTTTATATATATATATATATATATATATATATATATATATATATATATATATATATATATATATATATATATATATATATATATATATATATATATATATATATATATATATATATATATATATATATATTTAGAAATGTAAACTTAAGGGCTCGTTTGCTTTGTTAAACACAGTATTAATGAGAACTAACAGACAAAGATGCCAAGGAAAGTATAGGGGAAGCTATTAGAAGTAATTGTAATGTAAATGGAAGAAATATATATATATATATATATATATATACATATATATATATATATATATATATATATTTCGACCGTTTCATGGTGCTACGCAAAGTCTAAGCAGTGTGTAGACGCGATCACTGCCGAAATGTCTACGCACAAAGCTTGTTTGTTTGCGAGGCTAAAACCCAATGCGGGGCCCTCCGCGCCCAACTCGTAACTCTTAGTGGTTTAACCAACGTATAAGTAGATGGTACTCCATAATTCTCCAACGTTAAGCGCTAGAACCTTTCGACGAAAGTACGATACACACACGGACAGCGATTGCCCAGCGTCTGTGTCGTCATTTGGTCGAAACATTTTTTGCACTTAACGCTGGTGAAGTCGCAGAGAGCTGACAATTCCTGAAAAGCGAAAATATTTCAAACGTTTGTGCAGCGCTTTCTTTTCTTTTCTTTTTTTTTTAGCTTCTCCGTCTTTTTGGAGCATTGGAACGTTATCGTAATCGCAGATTACTCAAGGCACAAGCGATGTCCATAAAGATAAAAAAGACATTACTGAAAGTGCAACGCAGGTCGGAATTAAGCAAGATCACTCTCCGAAAAAGGATAAGTGTTCATGCTTCGAATGTATTTGATGTTTTACGCCTGTACGCTGATCCTGGTATTGAAATCCGGCAGCTCCTTTTAAAGTGTACAAACTGCTTATCAATTAGAGAGATGAACGATGGCTCACGCAATCAGTGCCGCACCGTTTAACCATGCGTTTTTTTAACCATGACATATTCCTCATTATGTTTTCATTTGTTTTATCCCTGCAGATAATAAATGAAGCATCATTAAAGAGCTACCTGCCTGTAAGATCGCTTCGGCGAACTGGAACATGTCCTCGTGGACCTAATGAAATCTAATGACTTGTTCCGATAACGATACTTAATGACAATGGTAGGTCTCGCCTGCGTGAGCTCGTAATAAATGTGAAGTAAAATACCACATTTTCTTTCGAGTTAACCATTACTCACGAGTTGCGAAGTTAACCCCGATTTGCATATGTCGGTCAAGTCTCCTTCAGGCTACGTCTTCTGAAGCACCTATTACATTCGGCTGAAAAAGTCAACACGTTACGTTTCCTTGCATGTTCTTCCTCCGCAGTCGTATCTTTCCAACTACTTGTGCATTCTGTAATTTATATAGGCAACCTCCATGTATTCTTCATAGATGCCAACCTTTTTTTTTTTTCGTCATGCGGAAATGCTGATAACAAGCTGGAAGGCTTTCCGTTAAATCAAAAACAAAGCTTATACATGTATCCAACAACACACTCCGAACTAGTTGTTTTCGCAGAACGGACTGGCAGGACCATATAAATGTTCAATGAGGCAAAAGCACCTTTGTTGCAGGTGGGTCCAAAGTGATGCCGTCTACAGTCGCCTGACGTAACAAGAGTCCAAAAGCTCGCCGCTGTGCTTTGCATGTCGGTTTCCGCATCGATTTCAGCAAACAACTGTAACGCGTAAGCTGTTTGAGTGCGTCGTGACAGATTTCACCAGCGCTGGCAATGCGCGAGTCCCGTTGCATATCCGCAACTGCGCTCAAAGCACACATCTATACTACACAACACTCTAGCGCTCGCACACCGGTACCTTTACGTGATTACCTGCGTGGTATTTGGGTGTGAACACGGGTGTGCAAACCAAACCGACCGGGCATGTCATATTGCCGTCGCATTCGAGGGCTGAAGCGTTGCGTAATACTTTTGTTTATTGCTACTGATATAGCAGAAGACGATATTTGCGTACAAATACACCGCATTCTTCTGAAGAGATGGGGCATACAACATGCAGTTTTAACGCGATAGCGTTAAATAGCTCGTTTCGCAGAAATTGCTGCGTCGGCGTCGTTGGTTGTGAGCGAAAAATCATCATCTTGTCCGTGACCGAAAAATTATCATCTTGTCCGTGACCGAAAAATCGAGAAAGATGCAAATAAAATAAATAATAAAAATTTTCGGGTCCGAGTGAGGATCGAACCCGGGTCGTCTGCGTGGCAAGCAGGTGTACTACCACACAGCCATGCCTCTGCTTGGATATACTGTGAAAATAACTTCTTCTGCTTGGAAATGCAGTGAAAATAACTTCCATGCTTCGCAAACGTAAGCGTCCTTTATATAGGCGTCGCAATATAACATGTAATATCCCAGGAATATTGCGTGGTACAAGCGTACATTGCCATCGGGCGTCAGAATATGTGACTATCATAACGATTCCATAGTTTAAAGCCAGCCACCCATTACAAACGGCACACACCTTACTGCGCGTATTCCCTTAACACCACGTAGTGGGTGCATAGCAAGTTCGAAAACATTTCGCACATTTGCCGCGCATAATTTCTCCTGGTTTAAACCATGCTACCCATTACATAGTATGCACTAAGTGATTGAAGTACGCAGTAGGGACGGGATATCGCTATCGCGTTCAACTCTTAAAGGCGAAGCTTAAGGGTCCCCCCAATTTTTTGCGATGATGTACAGGTCAACAACTGACGTTACAACAACAACAACAACAACAACAACAAAAAAAGAACTAGTAGCTGGTGCAAGCTTATTGTAATATTAATAATTGTTGTGGTTTTACGTCTCATAACCACGTTATGACTGACAGACGCCGTAGTGGAGGAATCTGGTAAGTTTCGACCACCTGTGGTTTTCAACGTGCACTTAAATCTAAGTGCACGGGCCTTTACCATCTCGCTTCCGTCGAAAGGCGGTAGCCGTGGCCGGCATTCGATCCCGCGACCTTCGGGTCCCCACTCGAGCACCATAACCACTAAAACACCGTTGTGGAAAATATATATTCCTGTCTGAAACTACTTACCTATTTTGAAGCAGAGCTGTTACGGTCGATTATAATAATTTTTGTGGTTGAACGTCCCCAATACCGCCGTACGATTATGAGAGACGCCGTAGTGGAGAGCTCCGGAAATTTCAATCACCTGGGATTTTTTAAAGTGCACCTAAATATAAGTTCACGAACCTCAAGCATTTTCGCCTCCATCGAAGATGCGGCTGTCGCGGCCACGGATTCGATCTTGGGACCTGCGGTCACCAGTCGAGCACCATAACCACTAGACCACTGAAGCGGGTTTTGTTATGGTCGAGGTTCACCGTGTGTCGTACATAGAAAATTGTGATCATCACGAACCGGCACGCACTCAATCACTGCCAAAGCATTCTGTACATATGGTTAACAAGAGAGGATGAAACGTGCCCACCAGCTATGCTGTGGCCCAGCCTTGCGCGACTTAGTGAGTGCTCCACTATGTTTTTTTTTTTTTCACTGATGTGCCATCGAGCGAATATTTTATTTTGGCCTAACTGGTAGTTTAGCCAATTGGCATTTTAACCCAAACAATTAGGCTATTGTCCCGCAGAACGATGCGATCAGGACAGACTATTATAGACTAGAAAATAATCATTACTCCTTAGGTTGGCTCGAGTGGATCGGCGCCGAGGGGGAAGAACAGCGTCGACTGGTCGTGCAGGCGGTCGAAATGCTCGGCCTTTAGTTTGTGGCTGAAATAAATGTCTATTACTACTACTACTTACACCATATATTCCCCTAATGGGTGCCTAAATTAAATTACACGAACTCTACAGTCTTCTTCGTAGCACACTGATAAGAATTCGATTCCCATTGGCTATTAATGAACTTGAGACATCGTGCCCCCCCAGAACAGTGCTACAGTGTACGGTGAGCTTTGCGATTAACGTTAGTCCAGCGGTGCAGCCTGATCGGGAATACATGTCGAGATGTGAGCTATAAAATTTCTCTCTACGTCGTACTTAGTGAATAATGAAAATGCTGGGTTGTTGTGGCAATGCCACTATAAACCTGCGTCATCAGATAAGCCGTATTGAGAGGGCACGAGGGCTGTTTTTAATCATCTAGGACCCATTACAGCGCGCCAAATCTAGGTAGGGTGGCACTATTACCTTTATTGGCTGTCAGAATTAACGTACCTCTTGGGGCGAGGAATTGAACCACGCGGCTCGTTTCGATTTGAGTATCGTTTACGAAACCGGACAACGTTAGCGTTCACTAGAAGACGATCACTGCTCACACAGACGAAATACTGAAGGTCCGTAATCACATCGGCAACCGAAAATGTTTATTTTCTTGTTTTAGGCGAAAGCCTTGGATGACTCATCAAAGACCCGTAAAGTGACCGTCGGTGCCAGCGGCGTTAACACGAGTGATGCAAAAAAAAAAATCATCATCACGTTATGACATCATCATCTGACATCATCACATGATCATGGTTTCGTCAAAAGTCTACCGACCCCGGAGGCTCTGAAAATCCCCGGATGATGCAGAAAGCTTTTCAGGGGTACGGGGGAGGGGGGGGGGGTGATCAGTACTATCGACGGCGACGAAAAAGAAGGCTTTCGCCTCCGAGCCGTCTTAAGCGAAAGGCATAAGGAACCGCGTGAATTTATGTAAATATCATTGACATCGCCTATTCAGAAAACCGCATACGCGCTAATGCGTCACATTTCCGACGCTCTTTTCTCCTTTCGATTGCTTCGCTCTGTTATGCCCCTAATCTACTTCCCGTAAGCCACTGTATACCACTAACCAACCCGTTATCAGTACGTATAGGACACCGAGGGAGCAAGCTACCTTCGCCGCCACATTCACCGTACATCTTCAATCTCCTCGCCCACGCATTTAGCCACCACCTCACAGCGCCGCAGCCTAGCCTCGCCTTCTGTTTCTCTCGCGTTCCCTTCATCCTTTTTGCGCTCGCTTGGTGCCAAATGAAAATTTATCGCAAACACCACGGGCGTCGGACTTCATTTCTGCGGCTCGTCTCCCACACTGCGGCGAGGCTTGATGCGACGCCACCACGCCAACTTCTTTCCCCTTCCTTTTTTTCCCCCCCATCTCTTCCCCCCACACGCCGCCTCAACATTTCACGTGCTCTCCGCCACGCGCGAGAGATCATGCGTTCATCGTCGCTTCTTGCTGGTTTGTTATGATGCCGCCGCCGCCACAACCAGCAGTCGTGCTCGCACGCGCAAAAGCAAAACAGCGAGCGACGCGTCGTCGTCCTCGGCACGCAGGCAGCGGCAGAGGAAAGAACTCCCAGCGGCGGGCGGAGGGGTGATTCGGAACCGTCGAAGTCAGTGAGAACGCGAGCGCGCGCGCAAGAAGGATTAGAAACGAGAAATGGGAGTCGAGGTGGGAGGGAACATTTACGTGGCGCACACGCTGGGGCCTGTGCCTCTATTCAGATGATACGGGGGTGGAATCGCGCGCGGGGTAATAATGAAAAACGACGCCTGGCGGCGGGATAACGCAAAACCCAGAGGGGGGGCATAGCGCTCAATATAGAACCCGATGGGTCGCGCGCGCTGCGTCTGCTTTCACACCGTACTTTTTTCGAGTTATTTTCTTTTCTTACTTTTTTTTTTTCGAGAGACAAGCGAGAGAGAGAGAAGCCAAGCAACAGTAAAGAACAATGTGGTTGGTCGGTCGGTCGCCCGCCGTACGTAGTATAGAGTCGCATATCGCGCGCGCGAGTAGCGTCGTGCCGAAAAGCGATTCGGCTTACCGCCTGCGCCGGCGTATTTGGATTTATACCGCTAAAATCTCGATCGCGATGTGCGCCGTCGGCCTGCTCCTTTCGTGCTCCATCCTGTACTCCACCCCCTCTCCACTTTCTTTTCTTCATGCCTCCTTTGTTTCACCGCCGTCGCTCATCGGACGAAAGCTGTGGCGGGTATATCGTATTTTCGGGATTTACTCGCGCCGTATAAGCGACGGAGGCGAGGGGGAAGAGAGGACTTCGCGCGAAGGCGAAGCGAATGGCAGAGAAACGTATTGAGCAAAGTGGGAGGACAGTCTATATGGAGAGGCGAGAGAAAAAGAAGAAAAGCGGGGGGGGGGGGGGGGGGGGTTGTCTGCGCCGAAAACGGACGGAAGAAGGCTTTTGGGTCGAAACGCCGACGGTACGAAAGAGAGCTGTACGGCACAGCGATCGCGGCACACTTGCTTATACCGCCTGAGGAAACTGGCAGATTCTCCTTTGTCTTTCGTTGCCTTTTTTTTTCTTTTGTAAAGGTGGTCTGGATTTCCAGCTTTCGCGCCGAGCGCTCAAGTCGGCCGGCCCGGTGGGTGTTTGAACGAGCGCCGGTGTTCTTTGCTGCTTCGCGCGCTCTGATGAGCTTTGCAGCCGTTCCTTTGTGCGTGCGCGCCCGCGGTGTTATATCCTTAGGTGCTCTTCCCGAGTCGTCGTTTGGAAATCAGCGTGCATAAAAGAGGTCATTTATTTCAATGATCTAGAGCTCGGTTAGCGCGATGGCGCCGGCGAGATATGAATGGAATAAGCGGACACGTGGCTCTGAATCTTCGGCGGGAAGAGAGAGGATAAATGAATGAGTGAGCGAAAGTGTAAATTATGAAAAACCGCGCGCCGCACACGAGCGCGTTCTTCATTCCGCTTGACGCAATGCGGTTCGCGTGAAATGTTGCGGCGTTGTTCTGAAGGATGATATCTAATTCAGCCGTTCTCTTCTTCGCCTTCTTTTCATTCTTTTTTCAAAATCTCTCCCAGCTTTTCGTGTTGTCAGATGCTTGTCGTGTTTTCCCAACTCTGTTTACCATTTTGACGGCGAGCAATATAAAGCCGCGTTTACGGTATGTGTAGGCGGCATCATATTACGAATTGTATTTCCGCGAGCGTAAGCGAAAGCTACCACCGCGTTGTTTCACTGCGAGCATATAGTTTTCAATGACAAACCCACGGAAAGACACCATGGTGGCATCATTTTTTAACGCGACAGCTTTAAAGAGCTCGTTTCGCAGAAATTCCGGTGTCGGCGGTGGCGGTGGCGTCGTTGGTTTTTAGCGAAAAATCATCATCCTGTCCGTGACCGAAAAATCGAGGAAGATGCAAATAAAATAAATAATAAAAATTTCGGGGTTTCGAGTGAGGATCGAACCCATGCCGTCTGCGTGGCAAGCAGGTGTTCTACCACACAACCACGCTTCCGCTTGGAATTACATTGAAAAGAACTTCCTCTGCTTGGAAATGCAGTGAAAATAACTTTCGTGCTTTACAAACACACGCGTCCTATATGCAGGCGTCACAATACAACATGTAATATCGCAGTAATATTGCATGGTACAAGCGTACATTGCCATCGGTCGTCAGAACATGTGAGTATCACAACGACATCGTGGCCACCCATTACAAAAGGCCCACACATTACTGCGCATATTCCCTTTAAGACCACGTAGTGGGTGCATAACAAGTTCGAAAACATTTCCCGCGCATAATTGCTCGGGGTTTAAAGCATGCTACCCATTACAGAGTATGCACTAAGTGATTGAAGTACGCAGTAGGGACGGGATATCGCTATCGCGTTCAACTCTTAAAGGTGAAGCTTAAGGGTCCCCCCAATTTTTTTATTTTTGTCTCTATCTCGTTAGCAGTAGGCACGTTAACATCCGTTTAATGACGAGGAATGTATTAGCTTAGATCCGACAATTCATTTAAAATCATTGCTGCGAATTTCGGTGACTTACCATTCCAGTTCTCTCAGAATCCATCGTTAGTTTGCCAGCTCAGTGTTTGCAAGCAGCCAAGCAAGAGCCTTTGCAAAGTACATGCTTTTCCAAGTTCCTTTCGCTGAAAAAAAAAAAAGAAAACTAAATTACTTCTATGTTAATGAATATAGTTAGATATATGAACCATTGATTCCCTCAGAGTTTAATGATGCAAGCAAGGCGGGCTATTTGGATATTTGGTGCTGCCGCCGTGTAGGAAGGCAGATTAACAACCAGCACTGAACAAACTTTCCGCGAGCTTTTAAATAAGCAGACAGCGTTCCTTGTAATACTGAGGATAGCATGACTTCCCTACGGACATCCACGTGACATTCACCAGAGAACACGCTATGGCGTGTTTTTAAAAAGCAGAAAGATGTCCTCAGAACAAGCAATTACAAATCTTCACTTCCGGGTTAGAGAAAGAAGAAACAAAAGCAGGGAATTCAACTAGACGCATGTCCGGTTCACTATACCCTACAATGAAGGAAAGAAAAACGTCACAGGGCTCCTTTTGCATTTACCTTAGACGACTCGAAAGTAAGTCTTCTTCTTCTTTTCGTTCGCAGCCTAATCCGTTGGTGTCTTTCCCGCTTTACCGATCACCGCTTCACCTTTCTGTCCGCGTGAAAACCTAAAGCGTAGTTACCGCCAGTAATGAATATGAGATACACGTCAACAAAGAGACGTTTATGTCCCTTGCGGTGCCTCTGCCATCAATGTGTGCGCTGCTGTTCCGGCCATAACTAAATGATAGAGCGGTGAAGAGAATGACGCTGCTTTTATTATCACGAACGCCATGACTGTCTCATCAAACCACGAAAACAGACCGCCGGCAGTGTCGACACGAGTCACGCAAAAAAAAAAAAAAAAAAAAAAAGATTGTGTGACGACATCGCTCTATCACGTCATCAAGACAGTTGCAAAAATTTGTGACGACAGTCACGTGACGTCATAAGATGACATTATAACGGGGCTGTGTCTAAGGAGGGCCGATCACGGAGGCATTGCTTAAACCCCGTGAGGTGGAGAAAGCTTCCAATTCCTCTGATCCGGGAAGCAGTGCGAAATCACGCTGGGGGCGCAACGCTTTCGGGCGGGATCAATACAATCAACTGCGAAGAAAAAGGTGGCTTTCACCTTCCAGTCGTATACGATTTCCTGCGGCAGACAAAACGAATAGAATGGGCAATTTAACTATAATTTCAACCGTATTAGCTTGTTAGCATTTTTTTTCTAGCCCTTACTGTACGAATGAGTTACGTTTTAAACTATCCGTTTCTAAGCATATTCGGATTGTAAAACAATTTTATCTCTAAAGTAACGTACCACCCGCTTCATGGCCGATATCCCGTTAGAGGTTACGCCAGGTTACTAAGGAACGACCAACCAACCTGCCAACCAGTGGTATTAGGCAAATGCATGAGAGCCGTAACACTTTTAAATCAGACACGTGGGGACTGAGTTCGCAACTATAAGGGAGAGTCGGTTTCGTCTTCCAGCTGGTCAGGTGCAACCGTCGTTCGGGCAACGCGTGGCTCTTCCGCCTATCACGTTGTCGGAATGACAACCGCACCTTTTTTTAGGGGCGAAGCTCCTTAGGGTGTGGGTCTGTCCCTCCTTTGTAGTATGTAATAGTAGTAGTAGTAGTAGTAGTAGGTAGCCACGTATAGTGGGATGTACCCACTCCACGTGATAAAGATGACGATGACGCCTGATGACCATGAGGAATAAGCGCGTTCCAGTATAGTGGAATGTACCCACTACAAGTGACGATGACGCTGATGAGGAAAACACAATCAGGGGAACCCGCTCCTTGTGGTCCGTAGAGCTCTTGAACAAAATCATCATCTACCCCATCGAGTGGGCAAAATTTACGGGGATGGTTTACCAGATTACCTCCGGAGCTTCGCCCACTCATCATCATTCACTTCGTGGATATGGCGTGATTTTTTAGGGGCGAAGCTCCTTAGGGTGTGGGTCTGTCCCTCCTCTGTAGTTGTAGCAGTAGTAGTAGGTAGGTAGGTAGGTAGGTAGCCACGTGTAGTGAAATGTACCCACTCCACGTGATAAAGATGATGATGACGCAGTATAGTGGAATGTACCCACTACACGTGATAACGATGAAGTATAAGCGCGTTCCAGTATAGTGGAATGTACCCACTACATGTAATAAAGATGACGATGACGCAGTATAGTGTAATGTACCCACTACACGTGATAACGATGACGATGACGCTGATGACCATGAAGTATAAGCGCGTTCCAGACCACACATTCTCTTTCTGCCATGGATGAAAACGATCGAGCTTCGCCCACTCATCATCATTCACTTCGTGGATGTGGCGTGATTTTTAGAGGCGAAGCATCTTATGCTCGGGGCTCTGTCCGCCCCTCCCGTGTTCCGCGTCCGGCCACTGTCATGAAGTAGGGAAGCACCCATTATGCGAACCAGAACCCTGTAGTAATATGAGGGCCGTCAACCCTAACACAGTCATCAGAGTCATGGCCGGGAACACAGAGAGGCTCCTTAGCAATGGCTAGGCAGGTGGTGTCTGTCACCCAGGTTGACCCCATTCCTTGAGTCATGGCCGAGAGCACAGAGAGGCTGCTTAGCAATGGCTAGGCAGGTGGTGTCTGTCGCCCAGGTTGACCCCATTCCTTAATCTTGCTTTCATGTGTTTGGAGGGCGCTTAGTCCGTCCCACACCACCACAGCGCATGAGCGTCCCCTCTCTCTCCTAAGCTCACCCCCCTTTCTCTCCTCTAGGAATCGTCTACTCTACGCAGCGGCCCCCCGCGTCCCACACCCCCCACAGCGCATGCGCGTCCCCTCCCCTGTGCTCTACTACGCTCACCCCCCTTCCTCTACTCTAGGAATCATCTACTCTACGGAGCGGCGCATGCGCGTCCTCTCTCCTCTAGGAATACTCTACTCTACGGAGCGGCTCCGGCGTCCCACACCCCTACAGCGCATGCACGTCCCCTGCCCCTCTCTCTCCTCTCCTACGGTCCCCCCCCGTCCTTTCCTCTAGGAATCCTCTACGGAGCGGCGCGAACGACAGGTGGTGTGACAGCTGCTTACTCCGCTGGGGGGCGCCACGGTAGTTCCGCGGTATGTAAATGACGGAGCGAGCGCGCCTCATTCTCTCTCCTGCGCAGCGCCGCGATGAGCGCCCGGACCACTGCCGTGAAATGAGAGCGGCGACGTTCCTCCCGCTCAAGCTAATTATCTCCCCGCTGCTTCGCATCCACACATGGTTCCCTTTAGCGGAAGATGGGGAATTTTTTTTTTGTATATAACAACACGTACGGCGGCAAACACTGCGTGTGGCTACAATGCACGTCACATGGCAGTCAGAACGCTAGCGGGTGAGAAAGTGAAGATTGCGACTTAAAATATCGATTCAGGATATGCGCTGTGCCCCAGTATCACAAGTTATTGGTACTACCAGTCTGACACTTTCTAAAATACACGCCCTAATCGACCGGTGAAAATGAAATCAGATTAAACCAAACTATCCCTGACCGAGTCGCCACAGTCCGCAAGCAGCACAAGTGGCGATAGTCCACACAGGACAGGGTGGATAGCAACGAAGTCAGTGAATTAGCATTTCATGAGGGCCTAAAGTCGATTCATTCTACTGTATCTCATTGTAATATGCATGAAACCGAAAACAAAAGACCCTGCAAGAAGAGATACGCAGAATCTGAGCTATATCTTTTTAATTGCTTTTTTTTTCTTACGCGGTGTGCGGTTTTTCAAGTTTGGCGCACTTATCATTTATTACAAGCCCGAGAACTTGCAAGCGAAATTGAGACTTTTGTTGGACACTTTTTAGTGCCGCGATTCTCAAACGACGCAAGTGTTACGGTTTACGTAAAGGGCTTCGTTGCCGCGCTTACACGTATTGGCAACGATAGCGATGCCAGAAAAGGAGTCATTGACGCAGAGGTCCGCATCGCACCACCCCCCCCCCCTCTCAGACAAAAAAAAAAAAAGGTTACAATCTTTTTTGTGGAGGTTCATGAGCTACCATGTAACATACACGAAGTTGATAACAAAACGACAGATGTATGAGCGAAATCTTAGAAAACTGCAGACCTTTTCAGACGAACATGCAACCGAGAAATCGCGGACAACATGAATTTTAGTAAAACTTGTTCTTCGCCTAGTGTATTCGACATACTTGAAATTTGAAGGCTGCAAAAAAAAAAAAACGTTTACATGGGAGGGCACATGAACAAGCGCTCGTCCCTGTACCCTCCCATGTGAACGCGTCTTTTTTTTTTTTTTTTTGTGCTACACGAAACACGAACGTGCCTTTTTCGTGGAACGTGGTATAGCGACATGCGCTTGTCCCTATTACGCCCGATGTGAACGTGTATTTTTTTTTTCGCTCAACCTTTTAATTTGAAGTTACACGTGTTTTGTTGAACTCGGAGACTGGCCATCGGTAGCGTCTACGATGCGTCCAAACGTCGTTATATTACGATGCCCGAAGGTGCACTTCGATGACTTGAGCTGCTGTACGCTGTTAAAAAGAACAGTATAACGTCAAGTTATCGTTTAGCTCCCTCCCTGCCGGATAAAACTATGCTTGATAAAGCTATGGAACTGCATAAAAGTGTAGGAAAGTGTCAGAGATCACAGGTATAATATCCTGAAGAGCCGATGATCGCGCACGTGCCAGGGGGAGAAATTAGCACGGGACCTGGTCTGTTTCCTTTAGCCTTTTTCACGCGCACAGCCATATTGGGTTGACCGGAGCACTCCAGGACGAACTGTGGGGGGTAGATTTCGCTTCAACCACTGCAATAAAATAAAAAGAAAAAACAAAATAGTCCATCGCGGTTGTGCCATAGTGACGGTGTTCGGCTGCTGACCCGAATGTTGCGGGTTCGATCCCAGCCGACGCGGTCGAATTTTTATGAGGTGAAATGCTAGTGTCCCGTGTACAGTGCACTTTCGAAAATACCAGATGGTCGAAATTTCGGGACCCATCCACTACGGCATGCCTGATAATCATATCGGGCTCTTGGCACGTAAAACACCAGCAATTACCCCACCTAACAAGAAAACAATACAGTCGGGAAGTATCTTCATGTAGTGTGTTCGCCTATAGTTATTTGCGAGACCGATGAACCGCACCAGTTTCGTTAGGTTTATCGAACACACTGTCCCGCTATCAAATTGACTTGTCCGTAGCAAGACAAATTGTCTTCGTGTATATTCCCTGGGTGACTGCAAAAGCAAAAGCTTACTTACACGATAAACAGCCTTCTAGATATGCAAAAAAATGTGGTGATTAATTGACTGTCCGCTGCGCCGCGACAGTAATGAGCCCTCCGGGGCTATGCGCGAGGCACGAGAACTAGGCTGTATTTGCACCGATTTGCGTACTTTTGTTTCTGTACTTGTTTGATTTATTTCTTTTGCACGTATGCGCGTGCATGCTCGTATCAATATGATAAACACACGTCCCCTCGCACCGGAGCGTAGAAGTACGAATGGTGGTGGCTCTTACCCCATGTCTGTCATATGGACCACACATACCCCTTTGATTCATGCTGCATCTACCTTCATACATCCAGTTTCCGTGAAAAAAGCTTATAATACACATATAGACATTGACAAGTAAGTAGGCAATATAGCAGTGCCTGCGGAGTGTCCCAAAACTGCCCTATTTTTTTTTTATTCTCATTCTTTTGACACCTCACGCTATTAGGCAGCTGACACGGATCAGTTCCGTGACGTAATTTTCATTTTCTTTAGTTATGTTCAAGATTTGTGGCAGGTTAAGTATGAGGAGCAGAATCAGATGACGCAATAAAAATATCGCGGGAACTATCCAAATATAAGCGAAGGGCAACTATAAATACGGCTGATATTATAGCAGCTAACCTAACCTGTTTGCGCCAACCAAGTTAGCAGCAGGCAGTCTTGTTTTATGTTCAATTAATCTTTCTTTGTTCTTTGCTGGCCTATTTCGTTAGAATTTCCAGAACATCTACAATCCATTTCTGCAATACGGGAAAAGCGTGACAAATCGCTTAATTACCAAGTCAATCGTTAATAGTGTGCAAGAGGAGGATGAGAAACGAAGAAGAGTTGCACATAAAGAAGCTGACAAATATGTCTCCGTTAACTGCTCTAGAATTCTTTCGAAAACTTTTTCTCTTTTTCTCATTTTTTTTTCAAGGTAATGGGCGCAGAGCTCGCCAATTCAATGTGAATCTCTGCAACACTGAGGCCTTTCAGGATATGTTATGATTCGCAATATTCTTAAGGGACACGAGTGCAAATAAACTGTGAGCTACATTATAATGCGGCTCGAACACTTCGGTCGCAGTAGCTGTATTGAAGTTTAATTTCAAGGCGTAACTGTGTGACACAGCCATCGTAGCTGAGTGACTATGTACCTTGAACTACCGTGCCCGAAGTCCTATAGGATTATCCCGGCCACAGCGGCCACATGAAGATGGCGACCGCAAGCAAAAACACTCGTGTGCTGCACGTCGGGTCCGCGTTCAAGAATCTCGGCTGTCGTAATCTATCCGGATTTCACACTACGGCGTCCATCAACATCATCATGCCATGTGTGTGGCAGGCAGACATTTCTAATATATTCAAGTTCATAGATGTGAAGGTTGGCGTCTGCGCACTCTTACGGGACGCGGGATTCATTCCTACATTCCCCAAAGAAATGAAAGAAATAAAATAAGGAAATTCACGCACAGCTTAAAGCAATAATACCACTGTATATACGGCGCTACTTTTTCTCATGGCTTTTTTTTCCCCTCAGATCTGTTTTTACCGCACGGCCACTTAAGCAAATCCGGGTCACTCTCGTGCGGCATTTTGGCAAGCGCAGCTCGTCTCATGACGTGATCGAAGGGCACGTGAAAACCATTAGAAAAAAGAAGTGGGGGGAGTCGAGCGGTGATCCATGGATGGGCAGCTCGCGCGTACCACCAAACTATCTTGGTCCGCGCGCTCGTATGCTAGCCCGTCCTGGCGACGGCACGATTTCTCAGCCCCGTATGAGTGAGAGGGGAGTGGGTATCGATTCCCGGCCCGTCTCTTCCCTCGTCTAACACAAGAACAAACAGCCGCAAGACACGCGTTCGCGCATGCAAACAGCGTCGTTGCCCGCAGGGCCCGTCGTGGAGAGAGGAGGAGGCCGAGGGTGAGACGCGTAGAAAAGGAAGGCAGCGGCGGGTTGAAGGCTTTCGCCGTGCTTCAGAGACGCCGCGCGGTACCCTCTTTGCGACAAGAGCGGCGCGTCTGCCGAGTCGTCCACCAGTTTTGCGAGCGCGCGTGTGTAAGTGCGTGTCTACAATGCTCGGCTAGAAAGCGGGGGGTAGAGGGGGAGTACTGCGCAGCGCGAAGAATGCCTCGGCGCGCGCCGCTCCTCGAAGCTCTCGATCAGTCGAGATTTTGATCTTGTTTTCCCCACCCCTTTTCCCTCCACGGCTTCTTCCTCCTTTTGAGAACGCTCCGCTAAGTGGGCTTTCCCTGCGCGCGCCCGTGCGCCCCGGACAAAGCTCATGAGGCGCGACGCGCGAGCCGCGTCGTACTCGACGGGGCCAAAAATCTGGCCCTCGACACGATGCGGACGACGAGAAGCCTACGCGCGAGATCGATACTTGACGCTTTGCCGCTCACGCCGCGCCCTATACAGGCCCGTGTGTACAAATGCCTTTTCGCGAGCAACTGAGGAGTTCGTGTGTGTGTGTGTGTGTTCTGCGTTCGCGAAAAGGGAAAACGAAAAAGACAAGGGCGCCTTTTTTCCTCACTTCCTTTCGTTCTATTTACATTTTTTTTCTTTCGAAAACTCTCAATTCCGAGCAATGGCATCATTGCCGCCGTCTCGGATCGAGCGCGATTCTCCCGTGAGACGACATCGTTGAAGCGGGCACGAGAGAAAAACAAAACCAAGATCACTCGGCGTAAAAGACGCGGGCGCTAAAACCGCTTGACTGGGGGTTGGATCGAGCGTTAGGAACACAGGAGCTCGAACGAGCGACGGTTTTGCTGTGTAATGGCGTCTGCGAAACACGCTCTCTGGCGGATAGACAGCCGCTTGCTTACTGATCCGAGTTCTTCTTATTGTTTCGTTTTTTTTAGAATACTTATTGAAGTTCTGCGTTTATATAACGCGGTTCCCCGTATTTAAAAAAAAAAAGGCTTCGTTGAAAAGTCTGAGCTAATTTCACCTCAGCGTACGCGTAAAATAATTCAAAATAAATCGCTTTCGCAGTGCTTTGCGGGTCCTTGACATACCGTCTCCTTATCAACCTGGCAAGCACTTATGGCAATCACGAACCATAAAGATCTGCCTGTTTTTTGTCTTTCTTATGCATACGTCGATCAGGCCTGTTGAAAACATTTCGCCTTACAGAGAAGCGTACCTCTGTCTGAACACTACTGTGCACCTCGGATGCGAAGTTCGTTATACAGTATATCAGGGGTCTCAAACTCACTTCAGCCAGCGGGCCGCAGTCACGCAATTTAGTCCCGCAATTTAGTCCCGCAAGGGTCGGGGCAGTGAAGAGTGAAGGAAGTAGGAGCGTGCGGGCAGGGGGGGTTACATTTTGCTAGCAAACGCTGTCACTTGAAAGACAATTTTCCCATATCTCATATACAAGTCATTTCTGAAGGAGATTTGGTGCCAGGATTCCGACAACATGTACATATCGATCTCAAAAGTGACTCAAATCTGGACGTCGAGTGTGAAATAAAATTTTCGTTTCATGTTTCAAAACAAGGGGAACACGTGGGATGCCTCACTGAGACAATGCCTTAAACCAATCAGGTCTGTGTAGCTCACGAACATCCTTAATAAGAAAAAAAAAGTGGGGCGAAGACACTCATGCGCGGGCCGCGTGCCGCAACCGAGAGCCTCGCGGGCCGCATGCGGCCCTCGGGCCGCGTGTTTGAGACCCCTGCAGTATATGATGAATATATCAGACAGAGGGAGAGAGAGGTAGAGAGAAAGATATGATGTGCTGCTTTTTGGGTGCATCTCACATGGTCAAATGGTAATTGCCGACGTTTTCTTACCGATGATTATATTTCTTAATAAAATTGCCGTCGCAGTACCACAGCTGTCGCGCTCCCGAGCAAACTCTTCGCGGAAGCAAAAATATTTTGCCGCTTTTAAAGTCATCCTAAAAATATTGTAGATAAAAAAAAACTCTTTGATTGTTTCTGTAGCATCACCTCGAAAGTGATTTTTTTTTTCTATGAAGACGAAAGAGGTAGTGGGGCGTAAACGGTTATGAGCTCTAGATTTATTTTAATACAGAAATGCGCTTGTACTTCTCGATATTCAGTATCCCATTTCCAGGCCTGGCGCAGTACAGGTGACTCCTCTCGTACGTTATGCCCACAGGAGCCATGTTTCTCTTCATTAGAGATTTCCTTTTGGCTGGAAGAGACGAGATTCTGAATAAGTCTTTATTAATGTGTTCTGGACAAAAATTCAGTGCTCACAGGATCCTGCATCGCACGCGTGATTTTTGTTTGAATTTCTCAATGGGAATGCCGTAAATTTTGACGACTTACAGCTTTCTCACATAAACTACAGCCTGAATTTTATAATGAAAGTGTTAATTAACAAGTTCTTATTTATTGCTCCTTTCAAGGTAAGCCTATAGCAACGGCGGAAGTATCTCAACCTTGTCATAGAGTTCATCTGCAAGCACACAGGGCCTTACAGTGAAAGCCTTTTATTTTAAAAAAAAATAATTCAGCTTCGAACCAGTGGTATTTGTTTCTCTTCGATTTTCTCCTTCTTTCCTCCCCTCTTTCTTTTTCTTCTCTTTTTCCAGTTTTTTTCTTTCTTTTTTTCTTTCTTTATTTCTATTTCTTTCTATTTTTCTTCGTATTTTTTTTCTATTTCTTTCTATTTCTCGCTCGCTTCCTCTTTTTTTTCCTATTTTTTTATGCGTGGTTTTCCCTACGTTACGCCAAGCGACGACAGCATACGACAACCTGGGTCACTAAAGTGATCCGCACTTAATATCACCACCAAGGCGCACGAAGAACAGGAGGAACAAGCCTTCTCCTTGGCGCGAGCGCGCGCTCAGTATGCTAGAAATGGCCATGTTATACGTTGTTTAGCCTGCGTTACGCCATGCGACATGAGACGGTGACAGCCCGAGCCCCTTAAGTGCTCCACCCATAAAAAATAAATACGCATTGCCTAAAACACGCACGCACAGATGGCAGAGTTCGCTTCGAGTAGCGCAGGCGTCGTTAATGAAAGGCGGGCATAACTGCATTTCTTGCAGACAAGATGTCCTATAACTCATTATTAAAAGACGCTGACTGACGTTCGGGGATCGAGAGGCGAGATACCTTAATAGCCCACGTGTATACGAAGCGGTGCGGTCACTATCGATAGGGTTACTACTCTCCGCTTACTTGGCATTCTGAAACAAGTACACGATGTCTATATATGGCAAGTGCGCCGAGACGGGGCACTGGATAACGCGCAGTCTATTTGCAAGCCCAGTGCGGAAACGCAGTTTGCGCTTGTACAAGAGTAACGGCGAGACGTGGCTATCTCCCAGCGTTCGTTCTGGGTGCTCGGAAACGGGCAAGAGCACAGTGCACTGTTAGGGCTAGAGCAGCAGCACTGCGCCAGAGCTGCACCACTATCGAGTCGGATAATTGAAATCAATCCACGCAGTTGAATCGGAACGGTGGAGTTATACAAATGCGTTCTCGGAGAAACACGATTCGCGAACTGTGTGTCGATAAAAAGAAGATGGTGGAGGTGAACGTGGTGGTGAAGGAAGAATAAGAAGAAGAATATGTAAAGACGATGTGGTTGGCCAGGTCAGCCTGGCTTGGGATCCCGAACTATAGGGATGTAGTATGGGAAAATTAAAGTATGTGCATTCATAATGCATTGAAGGACCGGCAAAAGGGGACGTTTATATGAGGAGTAATTCGGGAAAATAGACAGAATATACGAGATGGAAAAAGAGGCCCATCGTCATGACGAAGACCATACGTCATCTCCGGGTGAATCTCCGAGTGTCCTGTCGGTCGGAGTGTCTTCAAGAAATGCAGTGTGGGGAAGTGGCATGGAATTCAATGGACTAATTCGATTAGAATGTCGCGTGATCCATCGATCAAATAAAATTTAGACGTAGTTACCCTTTTGGCCACTTGATTCTTCACGCTCACACGCCATGGTGGTCTAGTGGTTAATGGTGTTCGACTGCCGACCCCAAGGTGGCGGGATCGAATCCCGGCCGCGACGGCCGCATTTTAGATGCGAAGCATCTTATGCTCGGGGCTCTGTCCGTCCCTCCCGCGTTCCGCGTCCCCCGTCCCGCGTCCCGCGTCCGGCCACTTTCATGAAGTAGGGAAGCACCCATTATGCGAACCAGGACACTGTAGTAATATGAAGGCCGTCAACCACTACTTCAGTCATCAGAGTCATGGCCGAGAGCACAGAGAGGCTGCTTAGCATTGGCTAGGCAGGTGGTGTCTGTCACCCAGGTTGACCGCATTCCTTGATCTTGCTTGCATGTGTTTGGAGGGGGCTTAGTCCGTCCTTCCTTCCAGCGTCCAACACCACCACAGCGCATGCGCGTCCCCTCCCCCCTCTCTCTCCTACGCTCACCCCCCTTTGTCTCCTCTAGAAATCCTCTACTCTACGGAGCGGCCCCCGCGTCCCACACCCCCTACAGCGCATGCGCGTACCCTCCCCCTATCCTCTCCTACACTCACCCCCATTCTCTACTCTAGAGAGAACGTCGAACGTTACCTAGAGAAGGCACTGACACAGACATACAGCCACATGCCCTTCGTGCTTGCGGGTGACTTCAACGTGGATATAACCACGAACGACGGGCTCGTCCACCACTTGATAGACGTGTACTCGTTGCGACGCATTTCCGGCGACAACATACAACCGACAACCATAAGGGGGAACGTGCATAGACCTCATCTTCGCAAACTTCACAATGAAAACTCTTCAAAAGCAATCCCTGACCCTACACTTCACCGATCACAAGGCCATCGTCTTCAAAGCGCCCCGTGCACCGACGCAAGGAATCGCACACGTTCCCTAAATAAACACGCAACCACCACATTCTCCGTCTTCTCTTATACATTCTCATTTATCCTTTCAATAAAATTCCCGCTCAAGCTATCCATCTCTCCGCTGTTTCACATCCACACATGCTTCCCTTTAGCGGGAGATGGCGATTTTTTTGATGGAGGCGAAAATTCTTGAGGCCCCATGTATTTACATTTAGGTGCACGTTAATGTACCCCAGGTGGTCGAAATTTGCGAAGCCCTCCACTACGGCGTCCCTCGCAATCATATCGTGGTTTTGGGACGTTAAAGTCCAACAATTATTATTATTATTTTGAGGTTAATATAGAAAACGCCAGCGAACCTACGGGTACTCTGATTAAGAGCAAAACACGGGGGGGGAACGTTTGTGTTTTAAGAAAAGAAGACATAAAAATATCCCATTAATCTAAATATTGGAGGTTGGTTTAAAACAAAATTGAAGGAAATGGCAGAAAAACAGCAGTCGTTCCGCAAAGAGGTCAGACAAGCAACTATAATCCAGTGGAACGCCAGAGGACTTAGGGCTCGGATCTCTGATTTCCGCCAGTACGTACTCTCCAACCGTTTTCCGATCATAGTAATCTGTGAACCGAAGTTGTCAAACCTAATCAGGCTATCCGGCTACGAATCAAAGATGTCATCAACCTACAACGAAAGCAGCAAGCTTCTGGTATATATCCGTCGCGAGCTTACCTACCTCATTCATCCCGTGCCACCTCATGATGACAACCAATATGTTTGCTTGACTTTGAAGAAGAAAAACCTCACCTTTACACTAGTATGTGTATATTTATCTCCCTCAGCCCGATTTGACAGAAAAAAGACTCCCCATCTCCCGCTAAAGGGAACCATGTGTGGATGCGAAGCAGCGGGGGAGATGGCTGGCTTGAGCGGGAGAAACGTCGCCGCTCCCAATTCGCGGCAGCGGTCCGCGCGCTCATCGCGGCGCTGTACAGGAGAGAGAATGAGGCGCGCGCGCTCCGTCATTTTCATACCGCGGAACTACCGTGGCGCCCCCCCAGCGGAGTATGCGGCTGTCGCACCACCTGTCGTGCGCACCGCTCCGTAGAGTAGAGGATTCCTAGAGGAGAGGGCGGGGGGGACCGTAGGAGAGGAGAGAGAGAGGACGCCCATGCGCTGTGGGGGTGCGGGACGCGGGCGCCGCTCCGTAGAGGAGAGCATTCCTATAGGAGAGAAAGAGAGAGGACGCGGGAAGGGGGGGGACGGACAAAGCCCCCGCAAGCAAGATCAAGGAATGATGTCAACGGGGCGCGGGCGCCGCTCCATAGAGTAGAGGATTCCTAGAGAAGAGAAAGGTGGGGAGCGTAGGAGAAGTGAGAGAGGGGATGTGGGACGCGGGAAGGAGGGACGGACAAAGCCCCCACAAACACATGCAAGCAAGATCAAGCAATGGAGTCAACATGGGTGACAGACACCACCGGTGGTGCGCGTTATTCTTTGCTTGCACCCACCACCTGCCTAGCCATTGCTAATCAGCCACTTTGTGCTCTCAACCATGACTCTTGTGACTGTAATGGTGGTTGACGGCCTTATTGTACTACAGTATTCTGGTTCGTATAGTGGCTGCTTCCCTACTTCATGAAAGTGACCGGACGCGGGAGGGACGGACACAGTCCCTGAGCATAAGATGCTGCGCATCTAAAAGACTGGATGGCGTCCTTGCACGAAACCCTGGCCCATGGATTATCACGGGAGATTTTAATGCCCACAACCCTTTCTGGGGAAGCTCAAAAGTTAACGCCACAGGTCAGCGACTGGCTTCGTTCGTGTGTGATCACGACCTGTCGCTACTTAATGATGGAAGCCCTATGTTTCTACGTGGCTCAACATATAGCAGCTGCTTGGACTTGACGTTTGTGTCACGTCGCTTTGCGACATGTGTTATGTGGTTTCTAGACATCGAGACACATGGAAGTGATCATATCCCCTGTTACCTTAACATCAAAGGCTTCGCTGGCTGTTATTCACTAGGCACAATCCGTAGAATTGATTGGTCGGCGTTCAAAACCAACATCGAAGATGCCTGTCGCAGAGGCCTCTCTTCTGGCCTAGAACAAGCGATCAAGGAAGCAGCGCAGGCTGCGATGCGCGCGCTGACATGCTCCTAAAGGCCCTCGGAAACCGACGTAGAGTTGGAACGACTTCGTGCTATTTGTCGACGTGCCGAGCGAAGGTACCTACGCACAAAATCAATTCATGATCTAAGGGCAGCCAGGCGCTTACAAAAGAAGATTCAGCGTCGTCTAGATAAACTAGAGTCTCAACGGTGGTCGAAGTTATGCGAGTCTCTAGACGCACGTAAACCACTATCCCAAATATGGCGCATCGTGCGAGGCTTACGAACAATTCCTGAACAGCGATTTCCATTCAAAGCTCTGGCACTTGTCCAAGGTCGACGGGATATAGAAGTTGCTGAAGATTTTTGCAGGAAGTTGCGGGCCATTCGACATGCACCGGAGCCCTTGCTGCTGATTCCGCACCACGGTCATTAGACTCACGCATGGACATGCCTTTTACGATTGAGTAGCTGGATGCGGCTCTCGCCTCGTGCAATCGGTCGTCGTCGCCTGGTCCAGATGGCATATCCTACCGCATGTTGTGCAACCTCAATGGGCGAGCACGAGAAGCCTTGCTGGACGTGTTCAACGACTCTTGGTGAGATGGACAAGTCTCACAAGAGTGGAAAACAAACCGTCTAGTCCCACTTCTAAAACCCGGGAAATCCCCACTAGGGCTCGCATCATACCGCCCAATAGCACTGGCTAGCTGTGTAGGGAAGCTGATGGAGCGAATGATCCTTGCCAGACTAGAGTGGTTCCTGGAACGCTACAGCATATACCCAAATGCCATGGGCGGTTTCCGATGTGTTCGTTGCTCCATTAATAGTGTCATTGATCTGGTAACTTACGTCCAACACCATAAAATGAGCCGACGGTTATCCATCGCGCTATTAATGGATGTAAAAGGAGCATATGACAACGTTTCTCATGAGGCCATACTTGACGCCCTCTAATCAGCTGGTCTTGGTGGCCGAGTGTACCGTTGGATCTCTTGCTACCTGCACATGAGATCATTCTTCCTAAAGACTGATGATGGGCCAACTTCTCAGCACTACACACCGTGGTGTTCCTCAAGGCGACGTCCTAAGCCCCGCATTATTCAACCTTGTGTTGATCGGCACGTGGAACGTATACCGAGTTCGGTTCGTATATCCATTTATACCGATGACATCTGTGTTTGATCGTCAGGTGTAACACGGCCTCAGGTACGTGCGAGGCTCCAAAAAGCCGCGACTTCAATATCCGCATACCTTAGTGATCAAGGCCTCGAGATTTCACCTGAGAAATCTGCGTTGGTCGCGTTTACGCGGAAACCAATGACGGCTTCTGCCGTAAACATCAATGGGCAAAACGCTTGTTACGCCAGGACGCACAGATTCTTGGGCGTCATCATCGACAGAGATCTTTGCTGGAGTCCCCATGTGGCCGGTCTTAAGCGCCTGACAGCCATCTCACATCTTTTCAAATTCCTCGGAGGG
This sequence comes from Rhipicephalus appendiculatus, assembly GCA_030522465.1. Lineage (NCBI taxonomy): Eukaryota > Metazoa > Arthropoda > Arachnida > Ixodida > Ixodidae > Rhipicephalus > Rhipicephalus appendiculatus. The sequence continues at coordinate 43,140 of JALIZH010014105.1, read as the reverse complement.
AAAACGTGGGGTACATCGGTGCACGCTATGTTGCAATTATACCGGACTCTATTTCTAGGGTACCTACGATACAGTCTACCGGTACTGACGAACACCTGCAAAAGCAACATACATACAATAGAAAGTGCTCAGGCCCAGGCACTCAGAGTTTGTCTCGAGCTTCCACGCTGCACGTCAACAGCGGAGACCATTGCCATTGCAAAAGACCATCCTGCCAGCATTCAAATAACCTTGGAGGTGCTTAGAGTCCTCATTACACACCTTGCTCGCGCCCCTGCCCACCACCTACCCTCGCTCCCGGAAGACCGGCCCTGTGCCTCATTTTGCAAGACGATTTCGGCTCACCGAGAGTGCCTTCCATGAGAGTACACGCCTGCTGAAAGAATCCTGACACCTCCTTGGTGCCTGGATAAGCCTTAACTTCGTCTAACAGTGCCAGGGATTCGTAAGGAGGCGGAGCTCTCGTCGCCAGCTTTAAAGCAGCTGTCTCTGCTGACGCTACATGACGAATACAAAAACCATGTCAAACTTTACACCGATGGCTCGACGACGGCTGAAGGATCTGCAGGAGCCGTTAACTTCCCAGCAAAAGTCGAAACGTATAATTTCAACACGTCTCATAGGACTACATCGACTGCTGTAGAGCTTGCGGCACTCCGCAGTGCACTCCGGCGGATTCAACTAGAGTCACCACTAAAATGGGGCATATTCACCGACTCCAAGTCAGCCCTGCAGTGTCTGTCGTCAGCTTTGCATCGTGGTGCACAAGACCAACTAGTATTGGAAATAAGAGAAACGTAATTAGCAGTAATTGAAAGACAAAGGGCATGACATCATTTTCCAGTGGCTTCCAGGCCACTGTGGCGTCGACGGCAACGAGCATGCCGATAATTCTGCCAGGAATGCTCATGAAATTGGCGCGCAGCAAGCCATTCCATTATCAAGAAACGATGCAGCATCTAAGATCCGCTCACTCGCACGTGATATAACACATTCAATGTGGAACACGACCGGTTTTCTGCATACCCGCCTTCACCGTCTTTATACGTCCCTTCCACTACACATTCCATCCGGACTATCATGATCCGAAACAACAGTCCTCTGCCGCCTGTGGCTTGGAGTGTCATTCACGAACAGCTTTGCTTACCGAATTGGAATGGCAGAAAGCGCTGCGTGTGATCACTGTGGCAGCGAGGAAATCATTGCACACGTCCTATGTGATTATCCTCATTACAGCTCCCAGAGGCAACAACTTTCGGCAACGTTAGCACGGCTCGATGACCAGCCGCTTTCCGAGCAGTCAATTTTGGAGTGCAGGAACATTCGAGCTTCAAACCAGAAAGCGACGAAGGCGCTGCTGAGGTTTCTGCGCTCAACCGGACTTGCTAAACGACTATGACACTCCCGTGCTTGAGTGTGTGCGCGTTTTCTTGCCTTTTAGATGTGAAGCATCTTATGGCGAAGCTTAATCCGGTGGTGGTGTGCGGCGTGACCACCCTTACTGCGCATGCGCAAACCCTTTGAAAAAAATAAAAATAAAAAACCTCCTCTCACCCTCTCTCTCCTCTAGGCATCCCTCCCCGCGGCAACCACACCCTCACTGCGCATGCGCCTCCCTTCCCTCTCTCCCCTCCTACGCTCCCCCCCTCTCTCCTCTAGGCATCCGTGCCCGCGGCGCCACACTCCCACTGCGCATGCGCGTCCCCCCTCTCTCTCTCTCCTACCCTCCCCCCCTCTCTCCTCTAGGCATCCCTGCCCGCGGCGTCCACACTCCCACTGCGCATGCGCGTCCCCCTTCTTTCTCCTATCCTACGCTCCCCCCTCTCTCTGCCCGCGACGCCGACGCAGGCAGCGTCTGCTAGCGAGTTTCTTCGTTGGAAAAACCGACTGCTCGCGCTGCACAACCGTTTACTGGCCACCCCGTATATATGGCACTGGATCTTGACCTCCAAAGTGGTGCCGGTGGGAGATTTCTCCTGTGCGTTGTTGAACAATAAAAAAATGCCCCCCACCTCCCCCGAAGGGAATCGTGAGGAAATGCGAATGCATTTCGCGCGCGCTTCACTCCATTTATATATGGTGGTTGTTTGTTGTGGTTCGAAGAAGGAAAAGGCGCCTAATTTCTGCAGCCCGGTCGGGAGCACGGCGCAGCGCCTTTTTTTTTTTGCTTTTTTGGTTTTTTTTCTTCTTTTATTATGTATTTTTTTTATTTTTTTGTTCTTTTTTCCTTTTTTTTTATTTTTTTTTATTTTTTTTTCATATATAGCTCCGCCGAGCTCCCGCGATGCGAGCGCCCTCACGCACTTGAAATGCATTCGCATTTAAAACTGGGTATGCGTAAAGCACGCAGTGATGGAGCGGTGTTTCCTACTGGAACATGCCAATCGCTGCTAATGTGCAATGAGAGACAGAAGACTCCGACTGGACACAGAGACTCGCAGTCCGCTTTTAGTTAACGCGCACGCTGCGAATTTTTATTGTTCAACAACGCACAGGAGAAATCTCCCACCGGCACCACCTTGGAGGTCGAGATCCATTGCCATATATACGGGGTGGCCAGTGAACGGTTGTGCAGCGCGAGCAGTCGGTTTTTTCAACCAAGAAACTCGCTAGCAGACGCTGCCTGTGTCGGCGTCGCGAGGCGAGAGAGGGGGGAGCGTAGGAGAGGAGAGAGAGGGGGGGGACGCGCATGCGCAGTGGGAGTTGGACGCTGCGGGCAGAGATGCCTAGAGAAGAGAGGGGGGAGCGTAGGAGAGGAGAGAGAGGTGGGACGCGCATGCGTAGTGAGGGTGTGGTTGCCGCGGGGAGGGATGCCTAGAGGAGGGAGAGAGGAGGTTTTTATTTTTATTTTTTTAAAGGGTTTGCGCATGAGCAGTAAGGGTGGTCACGCCGCCCACCACCACCACCGGATTAAGCTTCGCCATAAGATGCTTCACATCTAACACCTGCCGGCGCTTACCTCCTCAACCTATCCTCCTCCTCCTCCTCCTCCGCGGACAACGCTGGACAACGCCGGACAACGCCGGATGCCTGACATAGCCCGACTATGAAATGCATTCGCATTTAAAATTCGCAGTGTGTGCGTTAACTGAAAGCGGACTGCGGGTCTCTGTGTCCAGTCGGAGTCTTCTGTCTCTCATTGCCCATTAGCAGCGATTGGCATGTTCCAGTAGGAAACACCGGTCCATCACTGCGTGCTTTGCGCCTCCCGAGGTTTCTCTCCTGCGCAGCGCTGCGATGAGCGCCAGCGTCAACGCCGCCGCCAGAGTAAGGGTTAGGGCCAGCTGCTTCACATCTACACATGGTTACCTTTATCGGAAGATGGCGTAATTTTTTTAACACGAAAGTGTTTTATGCCGGGGTCCACCAAGTATATCCGTTACGTATATGACGTCGATATAATTAACGCTACCAAATGAGAAAGAAAAATTAATATGAAAACGTTCCCCCGCCGGGAATCGAACCTCTGACTCCTTGGCCCGCGACGAAGGGCGCCCGGCTTCTTACCGACTAAACCACCGACGCAGCTGGAGAGCAACCTGCCAACGTGCCTTATATCTCTCACACATTCTCTCTCGCATGGGGCTCTCTCTTGGCGTGGCTTAGGCGTGGCGGGTCTGTGTCTCCGCCTGTGAGCGGGGAAGAGAAGTAATGCGGCATGACACTTACTAGCGCCAATAGCGAACGATTAGTCGACGACGCAGTTAAAGCATGGCGTCAGAGATTGCACGCCGGCACACAATCTCGGAGGCCATGCTTTAACTGCGTCTCGATAGCAGTGAAAAACATTGGCCGCGCTAGCATGGGAGAGTCGCCTATGTTCTTTGCCTTTAGCTTCGTGTTAGCGTGTGACGGCTCTTTGTCGGAGTAGTGCATCATCCACATGCACCAACGTTGTTTCGCCGACGGCTACTTCGGGTGCGATAGCTCCGACTACTGAAACTCTTGCAGCGAGCGCGGCTGCAAGGCAGCGATGTCGACGGGCGAATGTCGTGCCTTGGTGGAGCGAGACAGAGACCAGCAGGACGTAGAACGCCTGCGCGTGCTCGCGGCTCAAGCTACGAACCTCTGCCTCCCGCGTTGCTGAAGCGCAGCGTGGTGGTGTATGCATGAGCGCAGGAGTAGGTTACCTTATTACTCAGGCGCGCACACCGTACCACTTCTCTTTGAAGACGCGCACATCGACTGCCAGTTTTCATTACGTGCTTGTTGGTGTCTTTGCGCTGGATTCACGTTACGCTGTGTCCAGGTATATCATGTTGACAACTTCAGCTGCAACAACGGTTGATTCATGACCATGGGCGTTAGTCGTCGCGATGGAGATTTGCCACTAGGCGTCACAAGGGTGTGTCCGCGTCAAACGGTGCTATAGCTGTCAAACACCAATAGACATTGTACAAGCTCTCATATATCGCTAGCACTACTTCTGCGAAGACGCGTTTCACTTTCGTGTTTAACCGATTCCTATGACTGAGGGATCAGCCATGTTTTTTCATTAATTCCTCTTCTCTTTTTCCCTCCTTACCTTTCTATCCCGCTTACCCCTTCCCCAGTGCAGGGTAACAAACAGGAAATTTTCTTCTGGTTAACCTCCCGGCCTTTCACTTAACTTTTCTCTCTCTCTGAAGGATTGAGTAACACGATAGAGATGACGTGGTTGGGGCGTTTGCCGTAAACTTTCTCACAGAAATTTTCAAATGTCGCAAATCACACCACCAGTTTGTAGATAACTCTTGCGCTTTTAGAAGTTACTAGTGGGAAGTCCGGTAAGCAGGAAGCTTCGGGGCTCAGATGTTATTAAATGGTGGATCTGCATAAACTTAGTCACTTTGAGTTCATAATGTATTGTGAAATTTAAATTTGACCATATTCAACCGAGTACCGCACACATTACAAGTACAACAAATAAATTATTAACATGCCCCGAGTCTTATTGCAGTCATAATTTTAGTAAAATAAAGGTGCATTGAATTATAGGCCGGAAGATGAGCACGGATGATTGAGTATCCAAAATTTTAGTGGGAACTTGACAATTGTTCGTGTACTATGTCACTAGAAAAATGATTTCATTATGCCGGAAGGAACCGGACTTAAAATAAAGTTTATTCATTCATTCATTATCCCTTTTAACCAGCTCGACAGATATATATAGATACAAGAAACTACCAACAATTCTAAACAATCACAATGTTAAAAAGAGGAAACAAGCGAAAATAAAGCGAAGGCAGTGGTAAAGAACAACCATGTTGGGCGCTAGCCGCGATCTATAGCGTATGGTGAATCTCCGAGTCTTCATAACATAATGTTCATGGACATAGCATTTGGGCATGATGAAATACATTTTCTGAAATTTTATTAATAATATCTGGTTTTTTCCTTGGAAAACCGCTATATGATTATGAGGCACGCCGTAGTGGAGGGCTTCGGAAATTTCGACTATCTGGTGTTCATTAAGGTGCACTGACATCACACAGTACACGGGCCTCTAGCATTTCGCCTCCATGTAAACTGCACCGCCATGCCCGGGATCGAAGCCGCCACTTTCTGGTGAATAGTTGAGCACCGTATAATAATAATTGTTAGGGGTTTAACGTCTCAAAACGACTATATGATTATGAGGGATCGCCGTAGCCGTGGGCTCCGGGAATTTCGACCACCTGGGGTTCTTTAAAGTGCACCTAAATCTAGGTACACAGACCTCAAGCATTTTCAACTCCACCGAAAATGCAGCCGCCGCGCCTGGGATTAGATCCCTCGACCTTCGGGTCAGCAGTCGAGCACTATAACCACCACTATGGACCACTTTGGTGGCACCGCCACCACCGAGCACCACCACTGTTCCACCGAAGCGGACTGTTGTGCATTTTTTGTAGCGAGAGCTACATTGGCAGTATTTTCGCCCTTTCGCTGTGGTCGGTGTCCACACCGTGAGCTGAGCCGTTGCCTAGCAACCGCCGCAGCTGGCAGCGCCGCTTGCCACTCCATCCGGCATGACGTCAGAGGAGGAGCCGGCGTTTCATCGTATGTATAGAAGGGGCGGCTCGATGGGATTCGTGGGCAGACATAAAAGGTGAGTAGGAGAGACTGAAAGAAGCCGGGCTTCGTCGTCGGAAGGAAACCAAGTGGAGGCAGCGAGCCGAAGAGACGGAGGGAGAACGTAACCGTACAGAGAAGCGTAACCGTACAGAGAACAAAGCTAAACAATAAGATTAACCGTACCTCTCGCTACGCACACCTAGGCATAACTGAGTTAAGCCACAGCCATTTTTTTCACAGACAGATGCCTGTTTTTGGTGCTACAGCGAGGAAAAATATTCTGCAATTTTCTGCCCTAATACACCTACCCCCCACCCTCTGTCTTTGAAGACCTAGCAGATGGGTCGAAGTTAACATGTTTCCAGGATTCATGGGCAGACATGACACATGACAGGACACATGACATGACATGACATGACATGACAGGAACACTACGATGCTCATTTAGCAACACTGGTCCGAACTTCGACAGAAAAGCAGCACGTCCCTTGCGCAGAAGTCAGTCATTCGTACGTACACGCGAAAAATCTTCTGTTACGTGCAACATTTAAACTCATTCTCGGAGAAAGCAACATGGCAAAAAAAAAAAAGAATGACAAAAGAAAGTTGGAACAACGCGATAACGTAACGCGCATTTCCACCATCATTTCGTGGGGCGTCGAACAATGGGCGTAGTCGTCCAAAGTGCTCGGACTAATCATTTTGCAATAGGCCGTAAAACGGCACAGATGAGTTTATGCACGCTACGCGGATGAAACAAAAAAAAATTAAATAATAAACAAAGGAGACGAAGAGATACGCCGATCCGCCTCCGATGCACTGTGATCGCTTCCCAGCGCGCGTGGACACATAACGACTCGCCGTAACTTTAACGCGAGACGCGTCGCGCCGAAGCGTCATCGTGACATAAATGAAGCGACCGTGTGAAGCGAAGCGCTGCGACGGAAGCGAAGCCGGGAGAAAAAGAAAGAAAATAATAAGAGGGAGATAGAAAAAAAAGAAAGAAAAAGAACGTTATCGCGGCACCTGAAGGCAGCAAAGCGAGTTTAGCGTGGAAAACAGAGAGAGAGAGGGGGGAAAGACATTTGGAACGAGATCAGCCCCGGCCATCAAATGGAATGAGGAGACGATCCCTGTCGTTTGTTTCGAGGGGCGGGAGAGGGAACCCGTTATTAGGGCGCGGAACATTCCCGGCAAAAGGGCCGCGCGCGTTTGTGTTGGTGAGGGCACAGCGAAAGGGATGAACGGGAAAAGCAAAGCGGGTACAAGGCGTCGGACGCGCTCAAATCAAGTTTTGAAAAGGAGCCGCTAGCGAGCTGTAGAGATCCGCTCCCCCCAGTTGGGGAGTGTAGCGTCTCTTCCAGGAGGTTTCGCGAGTCATTTTAGACTGTCTGGCGTTGTTACCCCGTTCTTTTATTTTGTTCCTAATGCGCTCTTGAACTGAGTCATCACAGAGTCGGGCTGTTTCATAGGATCGACTAATGGAAACACTATAATAAGCTATTATTGCCGATAGCAAATTATATGGACAGTCTCGACGGGTTTTTGTTGCGTCTAATAGAGCAATTATTGATGATATGTTGACGACGTGCCTCTCGTGATGTGCTAGGGGGTGACACTGCCAAAAGTATGCCTTCATGTATTGGATATTTGTCAATGTTGTTCCATTGTCATCCACTATTGTGTCTGTCGTAACTCAAGCACCTTCACTCAGGATGCTAAACTTGACAAGTCATTAAGTAGGTTTTTTTTTTCATTGCATTAGTCAATTTTAGGTTATTACGTAATCAGCTGTATCACCTGCTTAGCATGTAGCATTCACGAGATTGAAGTCGCGGATTTGACAACATTATTGTCTGCCTCCGTAGTACAGTGGCTACGGTGCCCGGATGCTGACCCGAAAGTCGCGGGTTTCATACCGGCCGCGGCGGTCGCATTTCGATGGAGGCGATATGGTAGAGGCCCGTGTACTGTGCGATGTCAGTGCACGTTAAAGAACACCAGATGGTCGAAATTTCCGGAGCCCTCCACTACGGCGTCGCTCATAATCATATCGTGGTTTTGGACTGTACCACTCCAAGTATATTTATCTTAACTACATCACCTACTTTGCATGTAGCGTACGTGAGATTTAGCAGGCTTATTTTCCCGGAGCAATGTTACAAACGCCTGTACCACGCGCTTTACTTTGGGGACACAGTACTGATAATCATCACCTTTCCTATCTTTATCTTTTTTTTTTTTGTTTTGAAAGCTTAGCGTTCGCTATACTTTCCTACCAGAAACGCTCTGTCATTCAGAGAGCACGGACACTCTTCATGACCTGGAAGCACATACCGAGTGCACTGCGTTAAAGCAAAGAGAGGCACGTGAGGTGGATGACGATGATTGTTGTGCTTCATAACGCGAAATTTCCGAGAAAGCTATATTGCCGCTTTGTCTGATAACATAGCCTTTAAACAGACGTTCCAGCCTGTAGTAGTTCTTGCGACCTACGTAGCTACCCGCTAGGTTAGAAGCGCCGTACACTAAAAGAGCAGAAATTTGCATTTTCAGGGGAGCCCAGGTTCTGTAAACTTTTGTGTGGACGGGTTCTCCAGCGTTGAAACTTGAAAATTTAGGGCTAATTCATGCACGCACTTTCGTTTCCGGCGTCTACAGTACGGGTCATATGCATGGGTGTAAAATATGACTCGAACAATTACCTCAGGGCCAACATTATGTTTAGTGGCCAGATTTTGCGGCGACATTACATGGTTATCACGAGCAGTTGCTTTTAACAAAGTATGTGACCGGGCTAGTTGGTATTCCATGACGACGTGAACAGTGCGTGAGACACACAAGGACAAGGAACCGACGAGGACTAGCGCTGAGTCCTCGTCCGGTTCCTTGTCCTTGTGTGTCTCACGCGCTGTTCACGACGTCATGCTTTTAACAGCCATTATACTAATGAAAAAAAAAAACGATGTCGTGCTTCAATTTGCGTGTGCTGTACGAACGAACGGCTGTGGGCAAACATTAAACAATGCTACTCGTCAGGAGGAATGATTTGCGGTTTTGTCCAACTTTCTTTTAATTGTGGAGGACCTTAAAGGGCCGGGGCTGTCGTATGCTGTCGTCGTCATCACTTCGCGTAACGCAGGAAAAACCACGTTAGCATAGCCACCTATAGCATAGCCACGTATAGCAAGGGGGGCCGGAAAAGGAATGGAGGAAGAGGAAGAGTGATGTGAGGGTGAGGAGGACAGAAAAGAAGAAGGGAATGCGAGGAGGAAGGTAATATGCTGTCATCCCATGCTGCCCTCTTATGTCGCCACTTGGTGTCACGCACGCGAAAAAAAATGTATGGCATAGCCATGTACGGCAATGGGGCCGGGAAGGGAAGTGAGGGTGAGGAGGTGGGATCTGAGACTTACGAGGGTGGAAAGGAATAAGGCAGAGAGTAAAGCGTAGCATAGCCATGGATGGTGTCACATGGCAAACCCTGTGTGGCATATCCATGTAAAGCAAGGGGAGCAGGAAAGGTAAGTATGGATCAGGAGAATGGAAAGGAGGAAGCGAGAATGAAGCATAGCATAGTCATGTATGGCGATAAGCAGGCAGACGCATATACCAAGAGGTGGGAAAGGAAAGTGAGGGTGACGAGGAGGGAAAGGAGAAGGGGTGAGGGTAAAGCACAGCGTAGTCACGTATGGTGTTGGGAATGCAGAATCATGTATAGCATAGCCACGGTTAGCAAGGGAATGCGAAAGGGAAGTGTGAGCGAGGAGTGATATTGGGGTAAGGAGGATGGACAGGACGAAGGGAGAGGGTAAAGCAAAGCATAGCCATGGATGGTGTTAGGCAGGCAAAAAAAATTTAAAGCACAGCGATGTATAGCAAGGGGATGGCAAAGGGAAGTCAGGGTAAGGAAGAGAGGAGAGGGTAAAGCATAGCATAGCCGCGCAGAGCAATTAGATGGAAAAGTGAAATGGGGGTGTGGAAGGGAGATGTGAGAGGGAGGAGGAGAGAAACCAGGAGGGTGCCACTGCAAGAAAAATGAAGGTTTCCTTTCGCGCCGTGAAGGCCTAGCAGGCTGCATGGCTGGAACGCCAGGGCGTGCTTGCCCGGGAACGCGAGCGTCGCTGAAGAAGCGCAGATCCTTCGGCGACTTTCACAGGCTGCGTTCGTCCCGTTTACTTCTACTCTGGTGTCTCGTACCAAGCGCGTTCTTAGTTCATACAATAATGTCTTACCAACTACCCCCCCCCCCCACCACCCCCTTTAATATCCACTAGACTTCGTCGCTGAAGGACAGGAGAATCGCTTCTCTGCACTTCATGTCACTAAGCCTTTTGAAATGGTTAGCGTGAAAACGAGGACACTAGAAGAAGTACTACGCATCACACAGCGTTTTCGTGTTCGCGCTACCCATTTCAAAATGCACAACTAATTCCAACTTGCCCAAATGTGAATCATTCAACAGCTTTCACGTTGAGTGCCACTGCATAATTTTTTTTCTTTGTGACATGAGTCATACAGAGTAGCATCAGCGCCGTCACCTTTCTGTCTCGTTACCGACGGCGCATGTTTTTTTGGCCTCCTAGGGTTCTTTTATGTGCACCTAAATGTATGTACACGGACCTCAAGCGTTTTCGCCTCCATCGAAAACGCGACCGCTGCGGCCGGGATTTGATGAGGTCGCGGTGTAGCCGACTACTACTGCTTTACTTTTGCCTAATATTATTTCTCTCTTAAAAGCGCTTCAGAAGGAGAGAGAGGATAAATGAACTGTGTTGCTTCTGGAGAAAATCCTCTCGTTGAGAGGAGAGTGTCGCTCAGGACTTCCTCCCTATTGACCAGCGCCTCCACACAGAAAACCGCCACTCATGGCTCCTTTTATAAATGCGAGCTTTGGGATGCCAACTAACCCACCATCGTCTATTCACTTCGGTACTTGTAAATTTCCATTCAGAGCTCTAAGTAACAAAATATTGCGAAACAGCTTAGCTCTTGTAAATTACAAGGCTGTCAATATTTTTGCTTTTACAGCGAAAGCTGTTATGAGATCACAACAAGGGTCGTTTCTGCGCCGTAGTTGTCCGCCGCCGCCGCCGTCGCCGGTGTCCGTAACCAATATATCACGAAATAAGAAAAAAGCTAAGTAAATAAAAAAAATTAGGTGCATCTTCCCAAAGGGAACCCTGATGGGATGCGAAGCAGCAGCGTTGCGCACGGGTGGCGTCACGGTTTGAACGGCGCTAACGCGGGGGCTGCGGTGAGCGCTGGAAGATTCGTTTGAAGCGATAGCTGGCGTAGGTCTTGTCGTTGCGCGTCAGGCGGCAGCTGCGGGCGCTCCGGCGAGCGCGCGGCAGGCGAGGAAGAGAGCGACGTAAGCGCGCACTGCGAGGGGAGTGTGACGTCAACGCGCAGCTGCGGCGTGACCTACTTGGCACCGCTCCAACACCTGCGGTGAGGGGAGCGCGTTGCGGCGCGTTCGTACGCACGGAGGGAGGGAGGGACAGCGTTACACAGCCTAGTCAAAGAGCTGCTTCGCACTTAAAACACCTATGACCGCCTGGGAATCGAACCCGGGTCTCCTGCGTGGCAGCCCAGCACTCTACCACAGAGCTACGCCGCTGCTTGAAACTGCGGTGCAAACTGACCCTATGCAGGCTTCATGTCGGGTAAGGAATCGCGTTAACGTGTGTTGTTAAGCGTTTAAGAACAGTAAAGTAAAAACCAGGCGTCACACAAATCGAATTGCGTAACGAGTGGGTCGTTCAATGCTCCAACCCATTACAAAATGGCATAATTCTTCATCGTCGTCAGCCACAGCATCAACAAAGTGCACATAATACGTTACAAGAGTGTAGCGGGTACCGAACTTTTCAGATGAATGACGAATAATAGCATAGTAGACGCTTCCCCACTACACAAAAATTATGATGATTTATGGCGTAGTGGGTACCATGCAAATGGGGTTGTTGTAGTTGCCCCAAGAAGGTTTAAAAAAGGCTCTAGAAAGGCCGCTCTCCCAGCTTTCGCTGTGGCTGTGCTGCGAGTTCCGCGCAGGCCTGGCGGTTTTTTCATAAACCACACTACAAACAAATCTGGAATAACTAATTATCTAGTTAATAAATTACCAAATGATTATTAATTATTTATTGCAGTGTGCTGAACTCTCTGCTGTCATGAGGCACCCAAGTAGACAGTCTACATGGTAAACTCTTACAACGTACTCCCTTACAGGTCTGCACACGTTCGCAAACACGTAAGTAAAGAATTCATACTCAACGACGCAAATAGACATGGGCAGGTACGAACAAATAGTGGCATGAAGACTGCGCATAAACCAGCTCCGCGTGATTGTTGCCGATATTTATGACAACGTCTTATACGTGAAAATATCTTCAATTTTAATGTGACACAAGCGTTCGCGCGACGACGAAAGCTGTCGATCTCTCGGTCCCTCATCAGTGAACCCGTATTCTTCGGACCACTTCAGAATTACTTCGGGGGCCTTTCTTTCCTTTTCCGAGTTGAACAGAGAAATAAAGAAACGCGTTATTTTGCACAAATGCTATTGACCCATTCTCAGAAGTGTTCGCTCAGATCAATGGCGTGTTTTGAACACAATTGCTCTCTGAGAAGGCGCTGTTACCGCTCGAAGACGGCAAGGCTTCTCTCCGCTTTTATTTCTCACTCCTCACGCCTCCCCCCATTATTTATACATCGGCTACACCGAAAGGGATAGGGTCGCACAAAGCGTGCGTACGTGCGGCGTATAGGCAGGCGCGTGCGAGTGCGATCCATCGCGTTAACAGCGCGGAAACCCTTCATTACGGAACGTGCGGGCGGAACACGGGTGTCCCGGGGGCAGGCCAGGTATACACACGCTCCACGCTCTGGTTTATGCCGGCTCGCACACCTCAACGATCACTCCTCGCTTCACCGGAAACCAATTTCCTGCTCTGGTGCCGAGAGGTGGGGGGCGCCGAGCGTCTATCTGACAGCGCGCTATGGATGTGCGCCGATAGCCGATCGAATGTATACGCACACCCCGGACCAAGTTTGCCAACTGGTTTCACGCTTACCCTGGAAGTGTTCGAACTCTGTCTCAGACCTTTTTTTTTCACGTACCTACCCCTTCGCGCGGAAGGCGCTTTGATTAACTCAAAGCGCGTGGTGTTGATGCGCCTACGCTACGACCGAACGCTACACGCGTGTAACGCACATGTCGAAGGGCCGCCGACGCTACTAAGGAACTATTCTTCGCGACCGACGACACACTCGTTTAATAATTAGGCGCAGCGCGGAAGATGCAGCGGCCGTCATCGCTTTGAATTATGTATAATAACAAACTACATGCTAGCTGAAGTAATCAATTGATTGCACTGCGTTGCTTCGAGGGTAGTATTTATGATCACATGAGAGTTGACCTGTTTTGTGCCATGTTCCCCATGATTCATTCATCGATGGCGGAATAGTAAATCGGCCTGCCCGACGACAGCGGTGTCATTCTGCGACGGGGAGCTGGCAATGCTCGGTGTCCACAGTCGTCGTTGTCACTGCACTGCATGCAACTATCGACGAGCACGACCAGCCCTGCTTTACGGGGTGGGTGCTGCCGGGGACACATGTCTGCACCATTCTAAAATCGCGTCACCGGTCAATATAACCAGGCACGGAAAGTGGAAAGGCAAGGGGGGGAGGGTGGGACGTCTGGCGGTCGACCGTCGGCCGGCAATGCCGCCGGTTCGATGGCCGGCTATTAACAAGCGCCTCGTGCCCACTCACACGGACGGGAATTTCCAGGCCCTGTCGCGCCTGCCCCATTTATAGGGGGGCGCCACGCAACGCGAGGCGAGTGGTCAGAGGTCGCGCCTCGAATTTGCCCGCCCGGTGTGTCGATGTCGTTGCGGATCGGTGAGCTGACGCCTCTGAAAGACAGTTCGCCCTCGCCTGCATTTTACTGCGGCCTATGCTGCCACTAAGTGTAAAATGCAGCCTGTATCTATATTTGCTTAGTTTATGTTTCTACGCTTACTTTGGTCACGAACAAACTGTTCACGTTTATAAAGCAGAGAAAGAGAAGCTGTAAAGGAAGGTAGTAGAATTAGGCAAGAAAGATTGAGCCAGTTGATTATAGACGCATGGGTCATGTTAACGAAGGCATTAAGGACATGAACTCACGCATACGAAATCGTTGATCTTGTGTTCGTTTTAGAGCAATTCTCCGTACCGTATTTTTATTATATTGGACTATCACCATGATAAAACACCGCTCCACGGCAAAGTATATATGAGACCATGAGATACGTGACCGGGCGTAATAAAATCGCACAAGGTGTGTTGAGAACAGCCATCAGAATTCCTCGTAAATGTATGATGGATAAGATAGTTCTGCTGTATCTACTAAGAATTCATTTTGCCACGCAGGGGTACGCTTTAGAATTCGTTTAAGAAACCGGAAAATAAAAGGCGACAACAATTCAATTAGGCGTACACAAAATCCTCCGAGAGAGACACTGCAGAGTAGGTACACTCTAAGATAAAAAAAAAATCCTTTAAAGTGACACGTTCACTCTCGCGTGGAGGGACGTGCTTTTTCATGACTCTCATTAGAGAGTATCATAATCGCCAAAGAGAGCTGATCTGTCTATTTAAAGAGATTCATATACGTGGCACATTAGGAATCACAAAAGTAGAATGCATGAGCTCTTTTATTTTATTTTTTTTTTTTAGTGGTGGGGGGTGTAGTGTTTGGTATGCCTTTCTTTCGTTTTTTTTTCTTTGCTTTAAAAGTCACGAGAAATTCATCCAGAACTGTATAGCACTGCTCTTGCTCAATACCGCGTAACACCGGCGCGCCCACTGGCTACAATTTGAAAGAAATAGAGGATAGTCAAATGCATATCTGCGCACGCAGAGCCGGCTGTCCGCAATCCTTTATGCCGTGCATGGAACACCCGGGGCGGCATGGATTGCACCATACAGATTGCACCAGACATCGCACACGCACCAAAGCTGCGCGCCCAGCCAGCGTGACAAGTGCCTCAAGGCAATCGCGACCTTTTAATGTCATTCGCTCCATTGCGGCGTGGAGCATGGCATGCGGGATATTTTGTTCGAAATATAGGGCTGAAAACTTTATGCAGTAACTAAGAATAATAAGTTCTCCGGGGGGGGGGGTGGAGCGGGGGGGGGGGGGGGAGGCAGTTTTATTGTGCAACCATATAGAGGCTACAATGAACCCGTTGCGCCTTACGACGACCAGCATCTTTAATGCGGATTAGTAAGGCGAAAGCCTTTGATGCCTCATGAAACGCAAAAATCGATCGTCGGCGTCAAGACGAGTGATGCAAACGATTATCATCATCTGATGGTACGGCCATATGACGTCACCATGACGCACATATCGCCAAAATGGTGACGTGTTCATGACGTCACGTGATGACATCAACGCATGACATCGTCGTTTGGTCATAGGCGGGCCGGGCCGATCGCGGAGGCAGTGCAAAACCACGTTGTAGGTGCAGAAAGCTTTCGGAAGGAACCGGGGGAGGATAAAAACAAAAGACTGAGATGAAGACAAAAAAAAAAATAAAGAGCATGGCTTTCACCTTCGAGTTCTCTTAGACGGATGCGTGAGGAAACCTGCAAGGTCTTCCTTTTTTTTTTTTTTTTTCGCCGAATTCATGCTGTATTGACATTTGTGGGCAAAAAAAAAGTATGGAGGGGATGCTTATCAATCACGGCATTGCCGCACGTCTAAATAACGTGTTTACGGTTTCAGTTAGGATCTACATAATATACCCGTAACCTAAGACAAAGCTACAGAAAAGTATCGAAATCTTTGAGCGCGCACATTACAAACAAATACATAAGTGAAAAAGGCTGGAGTCCGGGGAACATGGAAGCTTGTGATAGAAAAATTAATAGACAATTACGATATTGCGTATTGCGAATTCTGAGCGCAACTGATTAGGTGTCAGGATCTTGCGATAAGCTGAGCAAATGCGCATGCGTCAAAGCGACACAGCGCTGCGCTGTTGGGAGTATAGAATGCTCGGTTATTGCGTCAAGGTAACTTGGTGAACCTGGCGTCGCCAACTTCCGCCGCCGCTGCCTGACGCGAACGCTGCGCCGGACTATACAGGGCCCTTACGGTAGCTAGGTAAAAACTTTATTTTTCCTTTTGAAAGGAAATGTGCAAAGGGATGGAGACGGGAGTCTTCAGCGTTCCACACACGAAGTGTCCCTTCTACCAACCCACGTCTTCGTATTAGGCGAAAGCCTTTAATGTCTCATGCTCACGTCCGTCCGGTGTCCGTCCGGTGTCCGTCCGTCCGTCCATCCATCCGGTGTCCGTTCGTCTGGTGTCCGTCCGTCCGTCCGGATGTCCGTCCGTCTGTCCGTCCGTCCGGATGTCCGTATGTCCGTCCGTCCGGATGTCCGTCCGTCGGTCCGGATGTCCGTCTGTCCGTCCGGATGTCCATCCGTCCGTCCGTCCGTCTGTCCGTCCGTCTGTCCGTCCGTCCGTCCGTCCGTCTGGATGTCCGTCAGTCCGTCTATCCGTCCGTCCGTCCGGATGTCCGTCTATCCGTCCGTCCGTCCGGATGTCCATCCGTCCGGATGTCCCTCCGTCCGTCCGGATGTCCGTCTGTCCGTTCGTCCGTCCGGATGTCCTTCCGTCCGTCCGTCCGGATGTCCGTCCATCCGGATGTCCGTCCGTCCGGATGACCGTCCGTCCGTCCGGATGTCCGTCTGTCCGTCCGTCCGGATGTCTGTCCGTCCGTCCGGATGTCTGTCCGTCCGTCCGGATGTCCGTCCGTCCGTCCGTCCGTCTGGATGTCCGTCTGTCCGTCCGTCCGGATGTCCGTCTGTCCGTCCGTCCGGATGTCCTTCCGTCCGTCCGTCCGGATGTCTGTATGTCCGTCCGTCGTCCGGATGACCGTTCGTCTATCCGTCCGTCTGTCCGTCCGTCCCGATGTCTGTCCGTCCGTCCGTCCGTCCGTCCGTCCGTCTGTCCGTCCGTCTGTCCGTCCGTCCGTCCAGATGTCCGTCCGTCCGTCCGTCCGTCTGGATGTCCGTATGTCCGTCCGTCCGGATGTCCGTCCGTCCGTCCGTCCGGATGTCCGTCCGTCCGTCCGGATGTCCGTCCGTCCGTACGTCCGGATGTCCGTCCGTCCGTCCGGATGTCCGTCTGTCCTTCCGTCCGTCCGTCTGGATGTCCGTATGTCCGTCCGTTCGTCCGGATGTCCGTCCGTCCGTCTGTCCGTCCATCCGGATGTCCGTCCGTCCGGATGTCCGTCTGTCCGTCCGTCCGTCCGGATGTCCGTCCGTCCGTCTGTCCGTCCGTTCGGTGTCCGTCCGTCCGTCCGTCCGGATGTCCAGCCGTCCGGATGGATGTCCGTCCGTCCGGTGTCCGTCCGTCCGTCCGTCTGTCCGTCCGTCCGTCCGGATGTCCGTCTGTCCGTCCGTCTTTCCGTCAGTGGAATGGCCACACGCTTTCGCCAAACACACTTTGGAATGTACAAAGTGTCCTTCAATTTTTTCTCCCATGCTTCGCAGGCCAACCCACTTTCTCGTGCCCGTGGGCAAGAGGCATGTGTTGCGCTGTCACAAGAAGCGTGAGCAGGCACGAGGCACTGCAAACGCTAACACAGTGTCTCCCTGGATCTGGTGGTAGAAAGCTTCTTGGCGCAGTCTATTTTAGATCCGAAGCATCTTAAGCTCGGGGCTCTGTCCGTCCTTCCCGTGTCCCGCGTCCCGCGTCCCCCGTCCCGCGTCCGGCCACTGTCATGAAGTGGGGAGCAACCATTATGCGAACCAGAACCCTGTAGTAATATGAAGGCCGTCAACCCTAACACAGTCATCAGAGTCATGGCCGAGAGTACAGAGGCTGCTTAGCGATGGCTACGCAGGTGGTGTCTGTCGCCCAGAATGACCCCATTCCTTGAGTCATGGCCGAGAGCACAGAGAGGCTGATTAGCAATGGCTAGGCAGGTGGTGTCTGTCGCCCAGGTTGAGCCCATTCCATAATCTTGCTTGCATGTGTTTGGAGGGGGGCTTAGTCCGTCCCTTCTTCCCGCGTCCCACAGCGCATGCGCGTCCCCTCCCCCTCTCTCTCCTCTAGGAATCGTCTACTCCGGCGATTCTCCTACGCGCACCCCCTTCCTCTACTCTAGGAATCATCTACTCTACGGAGCGGCTCACGCTTCCCACACCCGCACAGCGCATGCACGTCCCCTCCCCCCTCTCTCTCCTCTCCTACGGTCCCCCCCCGTCCTTTCCTCTAGGAATCCTCTACGGAGCGGCGCGAACGACAGGTGGTGTGACAGCTGCTTACTCCGCTGGGGGGCGCCACGGTAGTTCCGCGGTATGAAAATGACGGAGCGCGCGCGCCTCATTCTCTCTCCTGTGCAGCGCCACGATGAGCGCCCGGACCGCTGCCGCGAAATGAGAGCGGCGACGTTCCTCCCGCTCAAACTAATTATCTCCCCGCTGCTTCGCATCCACACATGGTTCCCTTTTGCGGGAGATGGGGAATTTTTCGCTCTCTTTCGTCTTCGTTCGCTCTATCGGCTGCGCCATCAACGGCGACACCGCTCAGCGCAAGAACGGATTACTAAGAGCTGCGCTCTAAAGTTCGTAAATAGGGGCTGTACTGGAGCCGATGTTTCGACACAAAATGAACAATGAGCAAAAAAAAGAATCACTGAAACAAGTTAAAATAACATGGTAATCTACAGCTTGCTTCGAGAAGTTCACACTGCAGTAAAGCGTCCACACGTACACATTTCTAGTTTTTCCCACAGTGTGACACATCATTCCATATGTAACAACACATAACTGTATATCACAAGCGCTTATCCAGACCGGTGTCCACTAATAAGTCTTTCAGGAAGGTGTTCGCCTTTTTCTGAAGATTCATGTCGGGCCATGGTCCAAGTAATTTCTTAAATGTGAGGGGGGCGTCTCTCCAGACTTGCTAGTCTCTTCCTTAATTTTTCTTTTTCATTTGCATACTTTACGCACTCCAAAAGAATATGACAAACATTCTCATCTTCGGGGCCACAGTAGCATTCCGGTGAGCTGGATCGGTGTACTTTGTGCAGGAAGCTGTTTCTATATGCTACTTCCGGTCGTAGTCTGTGGAATAACGTCTCTATGTATCGTGGGAGCTCTGCCGCTATTGAGAATTTCCTGTGTGGGTCGACTTCATAAAGTAATGACTGCTTTGATTTGGGGCTATGAAAGCACTTCTCCATAGAACAGTGGTGAGCTCCTTGCGTTACAATATTTCGAATACCCGCCCCAGACATGGAAATGCCATACTCCCGTCCTTAATTCAAGGCTTTCTTGGCGAGCCTGTCTGCCTCTTCATTACCCTTTATTCCAATGTGTCTGGTTATTGTTACGATCGCCATCGGCGTCGAATTCCTTCGGCGGCTGCGAACCCGACAAACAGTCATTGACCCGTTCCAAGCAAGGTTGGGCCGGAGACGAGCGCGGCTATCTCCCTGCCTGGCGTGAACAAAGGGTGTCAACCGGACCGGTTCTGCACCAAGAAGACCAACCAGACAGGGAAGGCCATTTTGACCTCAACTGCGAACGGTCATTCAAGCAAGCCACGAGGTCCAGGCCACTAAGGTATTTGCTGTTGGGGCGACAGCGAGACTGGTCCGACTGCCGCTGCACCATAGGAGCGAAGTCACGGAAATTAGCGGGGGAAAAACGACGAGGGATTAAACGAGCAACCTTCACTCCCCCCTCTCTCCGTAGCACCTGCTGCGTAGAGTGGCCTGGTTGAAGACATTCCTGTCGGGCCGTTACATTCTTCGGCACGAGCACAGAGAGACTCTACCCTATGGCCGGAAGAATTCCCGGAACCAGTCCAAGCCAAGATCTTCAAACGTGTGCAAAATTTTGGTGTTGTGCGCAAAACCATGGTGCGATGTTTTCGTGACCATTTTAAATGCGAATGCATTTCATAGCCGGGCTATGTCAGGCATCCGGCGTTGTCCGGCGTTGTCCAGCGTTGTCCCGCGGAGGAGGAGGATAGGTTGAGGAGGTAAGCGCCGGCAGGTGTTAGATGTGAAGCATCTTATGGCGAAGCTTAATCCGGTGGTGGTGGCGGGCGGCGTGACCACCCTTACTGCGCATGCGCAAACCCTTTAAAAAAATAAAAATAAAAAACCTCCTCTCTCCCTCTAGGCATCCCTCCCCGCGGCAACCACACCCTCACTGCGCATGCGCCTCCCCTCCTCTCTCCCCTGCTACGCTCCCCCCCTCTCTCCTCTAGGCGTCCCTGCCCGCAGCGTCCACACTCCCACTGCGCATGCGCACCTCCCTCTCTCTCCTCTCCTACGCTACCCCCCCCCCCTCTCTCGCCTCGCGACGCCGACACAGGCAGCGTCTGCTAGCGAGTTTCTTGGTTGAAAAAACCGACTGCTCGCGCTGCACAACCGTTCACTGGCCACCCCGTATATATGGCAATGGATCTTGACCTCCAAGGTGGTGCCGGTGGGAGATTTCTCCTGTGCGTTGTTGAACAATAAAAATTCGCAGCGTGCGCGTTAACTAAAAGCGGACTGCGAGTCTCTGTGTCCAGTCGGAGTCTTCTGTCTCTCATTGCACATTAGCAGCGATTGGCATGTTCCAGTAGGAAACACCGCTCCATCGCTGCGTGCTTTACGCATCCCCAGTTTTAAATGCGAATGCATTTCAAGTGCGTGAGGGCGCTCGCATCGCGGGAGCTCGGCGGAGCTATATATGAAAAAAAAATTAACAAAAAATAAAAAATGAAAAAAAAATAAAAAACAAAAAAAATAAATAAAAAAATAAAAAAAATAAAAAAAAAGAAAGAAAGAAAAAAAAGCAAAAAAAAAAAACAGGCGCTGCGCCGTGCTCCCGACCGGGCTGCAGAAATTAGGCGTCCTTTGCCTTCTTCGAACCACAACCACCATATATAAATGGAGTGAAGCGCGCGCGAAATGCATTCGCATTTCCTCACGATTCCCTTCGGGGAGGTGGGGGGCATTTTTTGGGCATGGCTTTGGACTATGCCCTCTCCACGTGCTTTGTGGTGTCTTTCCCCGCCCTCGTGGATGGAGCGTCGAGATCATCAAGCGCCGTATTAGCTGGCGATGCGGACAATGCGCCCAGGGTTGGCCACGCGGCGCTATATAAGCCGAGGACATTTTGTATGATGTCAGTTATTCAGCAGTAATTCATCAGTAATTCTGCAGCAATTCTTTTCTGTTACTCACTTGATCACTTCATCATTTTATGTCGTCTTCTCAGTTACTGACCATGTAAATAAATCTTTGTCGTTCTTACGGACGCCTCTTCTGACTTGTTGGACGATGGATCCTGAGACGGGGGGCCAGGTACCAGTAATGAGACATGCAGGACCCGGAGTCACAACAGTATCCATTGAAATACGATGTTGTGACCCTGCACTGAGGCATATTCCACAGTTTCTGCAATACATTGTGCTATTCCGCCATTTTTGTAAGGTGATCTCGCATGTTTCATTATCTGAAGGGCGGATTCGCTATCCGTGCTTACTACGCACTCAAACTCAACCTCAACCTCAAACCTCTCCACAGCAAGACAGGTATAACAGAACAGAACAGAACAGAACAGGACAGATGTTTCGACAAGCGGACTTATCCTCTTCAAGGCTGTGACTACTGAAAGTTCACTCCTGCGTGCGACTTGTATTCGTCGTAACATAGAATCCATGTCTGCACTGTCAATGCCCCATACTATAGGCTGAAATCCTAGTTCCTGCGCGCGTGATTGACTTGGAGCTTTACGACTGCAGCTGTGCGACTGAAAAGTGAAGCAGCGGGTGTCGTAGCCGTAACAGTAGCTTTGCGACCCAAGCGGCCATTAACGACCAGTCGCTTTCCGACTAACTTAGTCGCGCGTCTGGCGCTGGTCGCCGGTGTGAACTAGCCTATACGCACTCTAGAGTGTAACATGCTGGAGAACTTTTGAATGCGAAGCATTTCTTAGCGAACTTCGGCGACCTTGAGCGTATCTATCTATCTATCTATCTATCTATCTATCTATCTATCTATCTATCTATCTATCTATCTATCTATCTATCTATCTATCTATCTATCTGTCTATCTATCTATCTATCTATCTATATATATATATATATATATATATATATATATATATATATATATATATATATATATATATATATATATATATATATATCTAGCCGCCTACGACTTTGCTCTCCTGGCCGTATCGATATTGGGATTTATACCAAAATTGGTATGGAATAACATGACTGTATGACGAACATGAATCACTGGTCATATCATGAAAATCATGAATAACTTTTCATGAAAATTACGATTTACGCGCCATGGCCGTGGTGCTCCTGCGGCCGTTTTCTTAATTCGATATATCAAAAAATTGGTACGATGAGACCTTTCTGCATGACCAACATAAATGACAGGTGGTAATATGAAAATCATGACGTGCATGTCATGTACAATATGATTTATATGCCACGGTCATGGTGCGTTCACGGCCGTTTCGCTAACTTGGAATACACCAAATTTGGTGTTGCGTAACATGACTGTATGACGAACATAAATGCCATGTGGTCATGTGGAAATCATGACTTGTCATGTGCAACATGACTTGCATGCCACGCTCATAGCACGCTCGCGGCCGTTTCGCTAGCTTGATATATACCACATTTGGTATTGGGTGACGTGACTGTATGACGAGCATAAATGACAAGTGGTAATATAGAAATCATGACATGTCATGTGCAATATGACTTGCATGCCACGCTCATAGCACGCTCGCGGCCGTTTCGCTAGCTTGATAACACCAAATTGGGAATTCCGTGACGTGACTATATGACGAACATAAATGACAAGTGGTGATATGGAAACCATGACATGTCATGTGCAACATGACTTGCATGCCACGCTCATGGCCCGCTCGCGGCCGTTTCGCTAGCTTTATATACACCAAATTGAGTATTGCGTGGCGTGACTGAATGAGGAACATAAATGAGAAGTGGTAATATGGAAATCATGACATACCTATGAGTGACATGACTTGCATGCCACGCTCATGGCACGATCGCGGCCGTTTCGCTAGTTTTATATACACCAAATTGAGTATTGCGTGGCGTGACTGAATGAGGAACATAAATGAAAAGTGGTAATATGGAAATCATGACATACCATGAGTGACATGACTTGCATGCCACGCTCATGGCCCGCTCGCGGCCGTTTCGCTAGCTTTATATACACCAAATTGAGTATTGCGTGGCGTGACTGAATGAGGAACATAAATGAAAAGTGGTAATATGGAAATCATGACATACCATGAGTGACATGACTTGCATGCCACGCTCATGGCACGATCGCGGCCGTTTCGCTAGCTTGATATACACCAAATTTGGTATTGCATGACGTGACTATATGACGAACATAAATGACAAGTGGTAATATGGAAATCATGACATGTCATGTGCGACATGACTTGCATGCCACGCTCATGGCACGCTCACGGTCGTTTCGCTTGCTTGACATACACCAAATTTGGAATTGCGTGACGTTACTATATGACGAAAATAAATGACAAGTTGTAATATCGAAATCATGACATGTCATGCGCAACATGACTTGCATGCCATACTCATGGCGCGCTCGCGGCCGTTTCGCTAGCTTGATATGCACCAAATTTGGAATTGCATGACGTGACTGTATGACGATCATAGGTGGCAGGTGGTAACATGAAAATCTTGATGTGCATGTCATCTACAACGCCATTTACATGTCCCGCTGATGGTTCGCTTCCGTCCAGTTCGCTAGCTTGATATACACCAAAATTGGTATTGCGGGACGTCTCTGTATGACGAACTTAAATGACAGATCCTAAGATGTAAATCACGACATGCATATTATGTACAACATGATTTGCTCCTTGCTGGCTGATTCGCATTACATCGATTCCCACAGTGCGTGGGATCTGCCGGCTTTTTTTTTTAAATCTTATTCCGTGCTCTTCGTTTCGTCCCCCCCCCCCCCCCGAGTTTTCACCTTCATTCGGAGAGTGAAGGTGGAAGCAGGGCTGAGGGGGGGGGGGGGGGGGGCAACGCGCCATCGAAATTAGCGTCTGCAATGAATAACTCACTCACGAATGCTACGGCACGCGGCGCGTACATGCGAATTCGCTTCTTTACTTACGAGCTTGACTAGCACACAGTTGTGTATACATATCCGAACCACCCAACCGCGCTTACCGAAGCAACGGCGAATAAATTTTGCCGCGCACCGAAGCTGCCGGGCCGCAATTAGCATATAGCCGAGGCAAACCAAATGCTTGGTTTCGCGATGCGTTAGAAGCCGCAGGAGCACTTCTCGCTCGGCTAACACACACACAAACATGGCCGTATATTGGAGAGCGGGCTTTCAATGCCAGCGGCGACTCGAGCTGCCGCGCACGTCGCGTGTAAACCTAATTTGCGTAATCACGTGTGGTGGTATCGCAACGCGCTATGTAAAGGAAGTGGTAGTACGAACACTGGCGCTCCCTTCTCCCGAGTCTAGCCTACAGAACGACCAACGCCTTCCCCCTCCAGATCTTCTACCCACTGCAGATCTTCGATGGCTCAGTGTTCTCCGGTGCCCAATCGGTTGGAACCGGCTGCTTTGGGAAAGCGCCGCGCATTTTCTGGGGAACAATTGGGTCGCTTTTCGCTGTTGCTTTCAATTGGCCGCATTGTCGCCAGCCTTCCAGTCGTTCTCTGCACCGTCTTGGCGCGTTAGTTGGGAGCATCGATTGTGTTCTTTTTTTTTTCTTATTTTGTTTGTTCGCAGAGAGTAAAAGGGAAGAAGAGAGCGTTCATTTTTTGCTGCTCCACTCTCCGACTTCGCTGCTGTAGTTCCGTGCGAGCCGAGATTTCCAGTAGAAGCTCGAGATAACGGTTCGTTTCCGTACGGTGGCTTCAGATTCCCGGCGAAGTGGCGCGCGAGAGCGCAATCTCTCGCGTTCTTGATTGTACGATTTGAATGGACGAGATATTTGGCGCCTCCGGGAGCGAGCGCTGCGCGATGCGATTTGCGGCGCCTCACTGAGCTTTCGTTTGTATATGTCGCCTGAAATGAAAGACAAAACGTTGCCGAATGCAACAGCCTCTGCATAATTTTTGCAAACGTTTTAGTACTGTGCAGCGTGGTGATGATCGAAACTCGTACAAGGACATTTTTATCAACATCGCTCCAGTTGTCTGGAGTGTCAGGTTATGTTTAATGAACGCACCTCGATTAGCCAAGTTCGTTACATGCTGGGCCATATACTCGGTTGATCCCGTTCAATTTTTACCACGTAAAGCTACTTTAACGTTCAACCTGACACGCGATAAACTGGCATTATCTAATTGCAACTGCATTTGATAAAACCGATGAAGCCGCGCATCGCACCCGTGACCTACAGCAGCAAATAGCTTCAGCCACTGAGCCACAGCGAGGAGTTTCCATTCGTAAAAGTAAGGAATGACTAATTGCACTTCCATGTCTTAAATGTAACAGTTTTTTTTTGCAACTTTTTGAGAGGTTCACTCAAGGCATCGGCTTATTCTTCAGAAAATTCCACTTTTCAAATATTGTAACCCTTAAGAAATTACAAACGAACACTTAAGTTCGCGGTATACTACTTCACCGCATCTCACCGGCTGAGCACTCGTACATTTTGCAAGTGCTTTGACTTCCCGGACGCTCTATGCCATATAATATGGGGATGCATACAGAACCCTAGCGCCACTACACTAATTGAAGAGCAGTGGGAGGCCAGGTATCGGACCCAGACCTGAAGAATCAACGAAACCTGGTTCAACGGGCGCGAGAGATGGCGAAGGCTTGCGGCTATACCTGGAATAAGAAAGGCGCCCACCTTGGGCGCACAGGGCGCTTGCTCGCAATAAACATTTACACAATCTCTCTCTCTCTCCCGCAATTTATGTGCCTCGGCTATCGCGTATCGAAATACACTGCGTTTAGGAAGTGCTGACTTCTGGCCTTGTTGTTATGACATATCCAAAGAGTTTAGCGAAGATATCTAAGACGGTACACGACGAAGGGCGACGCCCTCAGGCGCTAGCGCTTGAGTGTGGACCCGTTCGTCTCCTCC
This sequence comes from Rhipicephalus appendiculatus, assembly GCA_030522465.1. Classification (NCBI taxonomy): domain Eukaryota; kingdom Metazoa; phylum Arthropoda; class Arachnida; order Ixodida; family Ixodidae; genus Rhipicephalus; species Rhipicephalus appendiculatus. The sequence continues at coordinate 16,938 of JALIZH010014105.1, read as the reverse complement.
CGTCTTCATGAGTAATGGTGGTGAGACACTTAGAACGTACCGCCTTTGTTGGTCCCAGCGTTTCGGCTTGGATATTGTCAAGTGGTCGGGACGTTGCCGAAGGCAGAGACGGTGTGTCCAAAATGAAACTCTTTATTTGACCGAACTTGTGGCCGGGAAACGGAAAGTCAGATTACAGCTAGTAAGGCACGATGTACAATGATAGCGGGGAACAGGGCGTCGGCCGTCGAAAAAATGACAAGCCGGTGAAGCGCGTCGGCATCTACACTCTAAGAAACAATCGAGTAAAAAGGGCGTCTGTTTGCTACACAACTATAATCGTCATCTGCCCCGCGTACTTTCCTGGCGTTATCACCGCCGTCCCGGCACTTCCCGGTCACGAACTCCGCGCGCGTTATCGGCGTGACATAGCATTCTTGATTGGAATGTGCCGAGAGCCGGGTTTTAAAGAGAGGAAACGTGAGCAAGCCCGATGAGGATTATTGTTGGTAGCAGAAATACTCCCAAAATACTCGACTTTTTCTTAGAGTGTACACTTTAAGAAATGATCGGGTAAAAATGCCCGCACTTCCCCGAAGGGAATCGTGAGGAAATGCGAATGCATTTCGCGCGCGCTTCACTCCATTTATATATACGTGCGAGCGAGCGGACGGGAGAGTGGGGTGCAGGGAGGAGAGAGAGCGAACGGCGAGAGAAGGAGCGGCGAAGCACTGCACCTACCCTCTGCTACACTCTCTCCACACATGCGGGAGCTCCGCCGAGCTTCCGCGATGCGAGTGCCCTCACACACAAGAGCGAGCTCCTCCTCTCCACTCACTCTCCGCTACTCCGCCCGCACCACCTGCTCCGGTTGCTAGGGGCGAGTATAAGCGCGCGCGCCCGCAGCTGTTGCTATGGGAGAGGGAGTGAGAGCGGAGAGATAACACCTGCCGGCGCGCACACCTCCTCAACCTATCCTCCTCCTCCGCGGATAACGCCGGACAACGCCGGATGCCTGACATAGCCCGACTAAGAAATGCATTCGCATTTAAAAGGGTGTCTTTTTGTCCCACAACAATAATCGTCACCTACCTTGCGTTCCTTTCCTTGCATTATCGCCGCGCGCGCGGTAGTTTGAGGTCACGAACGACATGCGCGTTATCAGCGTGGCATAGCATTCCTGATCGGAAAGTGGCCAGCGCCGAGTTTTCAAGAAAGGAAGCGCAAGCAAGCCGGATGGCGATTATTGTTGTGGGACAAAAAGACACCATTTTTACTCGATCATTTTTAAGAGTGTATACGTGTGTCATCGAATATTCTAGCCTTATCACTGGTTGTCGCGCAAGCTCTGGAATAATATCGGGTATTCGCATCTTGCGCGCAGTCTTGACAAAACGATCTACAACAATCGCGAAGCTTCTCCAACAATGAGGCGCGGTTTGCGCTGAGCATTGCTGGCAGCCTCTGTGGGCGAAAACCGAATACAGCAAAAGTGAAAATAAGAAACGCGCGCGACAATATACTTAAAAGAAACGCCGATGCCAACGCAAACATGCGAGCTCGCAGTTTTGCGAATCTATGTCTAAAATCTATATAAAGCATTAGCTTCCTGTTGAGAATAAGGGAATAAAAACATTGCCAAAATCTGTCCAAGCTCGTCATTGAAGCGCACAGCCCAGGTTGCGCTTTCAAAGCCAGTGTTCTAACAGTGCTCCTGAGCAGGGGCGTAGCCAGAAATTTTTTTCGGGGGGGGGGGGGGGGGGGGCACCACTTTGATTTCGGGTGGGGCACCTCCTTGAAATGGTCATTTTGCGCTCTGTATGCCATGGCGAAAAAAAATTTCGGGGGGGGGGGGGGGGGGGGTTCACGTGCCCGGCGTGCCACCCCCTGGCTACGCCACTGCTCCTGAGACTGCACCAATCGACGTCGACACAAGACGCACATATCCAAAGCTTATTTCGCAAAATACTAAAGTGTACTTCGTGTAAGCGCACAATGTGATAACGTTGGTTCGTAATACTGTGTCTCATTACCTTTGCTAAGCTCCTCTGGCACAGCCCACTCCTAAGGGCAATGTATGGTGCTTTCGAAAAGTCTTCAACGAAAAACTTAAAGTCACAGCACGAAAACCTGCACTTGTGTAACATGCGCTTTACTTTAGAAAATTAGGTAAATGGAAATGTAGAAGTTACGGAAGGGGGTTATAAGTACGTTGCAGGCGTCTTTCAAAATCTATTTACCTTTGTTCCATTTTCTCTCTTTTTTTTTTTTTTTTTTGCGGGGATGGGAGGCGGTTGTCTTCTGTGTTCTTTGTCTTTTAGAACTTAATTTGCTTGCTCGTTCCACCTTGTTCACTGCACAATGCAAGTCGGCAGCCGCGTTAATTTAGAAACTCGTAACAGAAAAGAAAGAGAAAGGCGTTCACTGCCCGAGTCGTGCTTACTTGGCAGCATTAGCAATCAATCATTTCGTATCCCCTTCCTCTCTCTCACTTAGGCAGAGCCTCCCACATTCGATGGAGTTACAAGAGAGGGGAGACAAGGGAAGTGTAGCCTCCGCTCAAGCACTCCCTGCATGGTAAGCACCGTCATCATTCAAGGGTTAATTCGGCGTGCAAGCGCGGCTCCCAAGTCAGGTCATCCGGGCGCCGCCCCGCATAGCGAGACCCCGGTGTTTCGAGTTAAGCAGGTGGGCGCACGGTGTGTGTCGAACGAGGCGCGATCCCCCCGACCGGTAAACGGGATTACACGAAACGGCGAGGGAGGCCAGGGCGCGCGGCATCGGCCCCGATATTCGCAAATTGAATCATCCCGTTCGAGTCACGGTGCGGACGGGCGCCCCTTGTAGTAAGAGCGCCGAGCCATGGACCGCGAGCAACGCGGGAGAAAGGTGCCGGCATGGAAAAATGAATCAAACGAGTTCATCGCGACGATGCTCTGGGGGCGAAGCAAGGACGAGACTCCGGGAGGGAACGGCATCCTGAGGTATACGTCGCGGTACATCATCTTTCGCTTTTTCACCCGCGTAGCGTCATGTCCTGCGTACCCTTTAGTCTCATGTCTTTAGCAGGTGCGTGAGTCGATTTTGCCTTTTCTCGGTGTGTTCGCAATTTCTCTTTGCTCTCTCGCCTCTCCTATGGGTGTGTACAACATGCCGGCGCGGTAAAGAGAAGTTGCGAAAGAACCAAAAAAAGAGGAGAGCACCCTACACACCTCGTTTTCGTGCTGCTGACAAACCACGCAACCACGTGAGCCTGCCCATTCTCTCGCGGCGCGGCACGGTCGGGCTGATTCCCGGGGAGAAAACCGCATCATCTCTATAGCTTCCTCCCCCCCCCCCCCCCTTCATTGTTGGCGCGCCCGCACTGAATGCGCCGTCGTAATCGCCGGCGCGCTGCCGTCCGCGGGAGCGCACGAAGAAGAAACCGCGCCCGGGAGGAAAGGCGCCGACAACTGGCTCGCGCACCGCCACCGGTGTATAGTGTACTCGTGCCCGCGGTAGGAGAGGCCGGAGCGCCGGCGCCAGCGAGCAGATTCGCCGCTTGATCGCGCGGAGCCTCAATAGCCGCGAGGTGTTGCGGGCGAGCCGAAGGAGGGGCTTGTGCACGGACGCACGCTCGCGTGCCGCCGCTGTACCGACGCTGCCGCGTTGGGTAAGAGCTCCCCGTCTTCCTTCCTGGGAGTCGTGTAGATGACTGGTGCGAGAGAGAAAAAAAAAAAAAGCGGGAGGAACAGCGAGTGCGACTGCAGTAGACAGAACAGCCCTGCCGGGAACAGACCAGAATCGAGGGTAGCTCTCCCGCTATCGGGAACACCTTGAGTCAGCCAGCCCCGCAAGCCTTCCCGTATGATGATTGCATTTGCGGGTTCCCCCCACGCCGACGCTGCGGCTGATATCCGAGCCGCTACCAGCGATCGTCCCCTTTCTTCCTCTCCTAGGGGCTTTCCCGGGCGTTCTGAACGCCTCTCCTTTTATTCTTTGCTTCGCCCTTGAATGCGCGTAGATTGTCCTTTCACCGCTCTCGCTCGGGGGAACTGCCGCGCCACGCTCTATCCCAGTTTCCGGTGCAGTCTCTGGTTCTTTCTGAGGGCGGCCGCCTGATCTGTATCGTAGCGTGTCTGCGTTGAGTTCGAGGCGTGTCCGGCGTCAGTACGCACTATCGGGAATTAGTTCGAAGTGGGCACGCGTACTGTCAGTAATTAGTATAGGGAAGGAAGGGCGCAAAATAAAGTATGGTGTACTGAGAGATTCTCAGCAATTCATGTTGATCAAACAGTACACATGTCTCGTTTATTTAAACAAGATTATTCTTTTACTGAACCAGAAAAGCTAGAGCAGCCGACATAGTTGCAAAGACTGTCTCTCGCCGTACCATCGACGTTTGAGTTGGTTGAATATTTTCCCATCACCCACTGGTCGCGGGATCGAATCGCGGCCGCGGCGGCCGGGACTTATTGTTCTCATATAGTAGAGTACACTGAGCTTTAAAGCGTTCACTGTTATTTCGAAACGCATTGCACTACTTTACTTTGCTTATTGCAGATACAGCTCGATGCTCTTCCATGGTAGAGTACGCAATATCTGAATCGTTTATGACTTTTTTCGAAACATCAATTCGTTCAGGTTTAAGAGCCTTTTAAATGCGCAGCACTTTAGGGGCCTGGACTGTCGTATGCTGCCATCCGATGTCGTGGGCGTACGCTTTCCAAGTAGCGCACGCATCACTTTCTTTCTCTCTCTCTTTCTTTCTCTGTCTATTTCTTTCTTTGTCTTTTTTATGTCTTTCTTACCTTTATTTTTATTTTTCTCTTCCCTTTCTTTTTATCGCTTTCTTTCTCTCTCTTTCTCTCTACTTCCTATTTCTTTCTTTCTCTCACGTGTTGGTTTCATTGGACACTCGCACCTGATGTACACGGTTGTGGGGTTTCGCCCATTCCTGCGGTGCACAGCCACTTGAGGAGTTTTCTGGGGACACCGGTCCCGACGCGGGAGCCGCCCTCTGCGCGCTCACGCGCGCCTTGCCGGACCTCAATAAAGTTTCGCGCCCACACGCCCACCGCACGAACTACGGCGAGCTACAGCAGCTTCGCTGTTAAAATGTTAATAATAATAATAATAATAATAATAATAATAATAATAATAATAATAATAATAATAATAATAATAATAATATGTGGGGTTTAACGTCCCAAACCCACGATATGATCAAAATGTTGCCTCATACATTTATGTCTTTATAAGGATGGTCGTCATACGTGACAGAGAAACGTTCGGACGGACAAATTTCTCGTAGATGCGGCATATAAATGGTTACGCACGCGAAGAACGAGCGTTGTAGCCTGGGTGAGCTCGCAGATGATGGAGCTTGTTGTTGATGTTAGTGATGGAGGGTACCGAACAGTGATGCCAACCCTAGCGATTTATCCCTAGATATAGGGACTTTCTACCCCTTTCAGGGATTTGGCGTCTTTTTGTTGAATCTAGGGATTTTTCAAAGGCTCTGGAAATGCTACATTGTGCAGCCTAATTGCAGTTGTTACTGTGTAATCACGATCTTTGAACTAAAAAGGCCATAAAAAACGATAATTTTCGCTATTGGCTGGTTTTCACTCAAAAAACATTTGGTGTTCTGCTGGGACGAGTGAAAGCGAAATTAATATACATAATGCTGGGATGGAACGAAACCTTGTCGTAAGTGTTTAACACTCACGCGCGTATCATCATAGGCGCCCTGTGTGATTGCTTCTCTGTGAAACAATGATAAATTTTGTGTTGTAATGCGCATGAAAACGCGCCAAATCCACGCCCGCCGCGTACCTTCAACATGCAACGTGTCCACGTCTAATAACTTCTGGACTAGCTGATTTTGATAGAAAAAGAGACTAAAGTAGGACTGACAGAAGGGTTAGTTAATTGGTACGGACTCACTATTATGAAATCGTCGTGACGGAAAAGCCGAAAAGACTGCAGGCTCGTGTGTTTTCAGTCTTTCTTTCGCATTATTTTCATAAGGGCGAAAACAGTCACAAAAATATTCGGCCAAATGCGAAGCTGATCGAAAACACAGAGGATGGATATCAGCCAGTAAAGAAGGACCCCCGTACATCAACTGCCAATCATGCAACGCTGATAGCCAATGTGTAAATTAGAAATCGACCGCCGTGCACCTCCAACGCTACAAGTACAAGAAAAGCGCTATAAGACTTGCAAATGACTCGAACGATTACATCTATGCCTTCAATGAGCGGGCATAGTGAACTTGACAAATCTGTCTCTGTAGCGATTCGCGCCATATGCACGTGCTTTAGAGCAATTACTTCGCAGAAAATGCAGAAACAGGACTTTCAGTGGCTGTTAATATGTTTCTTTTTACCTCAATAAGATTCGGGAAAATTGAGGCAGAGAGCGAACTATCTTTCGCTTTGTTAAATGTGAATTAGCCTGAAAAACGACATCTTAAATTCAATCTAGGGATTTTTGTTGCAATCTAGGGTATTTTCGGGGGGTCAATCTAGGGATAAAAGGTTGACTTTGGTTGGCATCACTGGTACCGAAGGCGCTCTCGTGTATAATAACAGTGTTAATAATCGAAGTCTCGATATGCTTTATGCAAGTTCAGTGTTTGTTTCCTCCTCATCTGGGTTGGGCAGCTGTTCCTTCGGTTCCCGATGAGGGCCCGCCGAAAAGCTGCTGCGTTCCGTGGGGTGTCTTTCGAAGACAAGAAAGTATGGCAACATAGGCTACCACGATTTCAGCGTGACAGAGAACGGCGTGAACGAACGGCCTTGGCAGTTGTATGAGCGGTACAGGTAGTTATAAGTTTTAAGGTACTGACGCCCGTGGGTTTCCGTAGGCCTTATTTCGCCGAAGCAGGTCCGAAACTCTGCGCATAAGGGCCTCTCCTATAAGCACTCACCCGGGCGTCAAGTTATCAAAACGACACACGACGCATCGTGTGTCTTAGGTGAACGTTTATGCGTTCGCCTAAGAACTTGAACATTATAGCCATTTTCTTCTTTTTCTTCTCATTCGATGGTATGAACTCCCCCCCTGCCCTGCTCCAAAAGCTCTGTGCACCCGATGTGTTCTTGCACTGCCTCCGGCATCGAGGGCATTGGAAGCTTTCTACACCTCACGGGGTTTTGCACTGTATCCGGGTTTGGCCCGTGGTTGGCGAAGCGACGATGCCATGAAATGACTTCCTCACGTGACGTCACGTTGTGTGACGTCATCAAATCATGATTTTTTAGATGTGAAGCATCTTATGGCGAAGCTTAATCCGGTGGTGGTGGTGGTGGTGGTGTGCCGCGTGCCCACCCTTACTGCGCATGCGCAAACAGTTAAAAAAAATAAAAATAAAAAACCTCCTCTCCCCCTCTCTCTCCTCTAGGCATCCCTCCCCGCGGCAACCACACCCACACTGCGCATGCGCCTCCCTTCCTCTCTCCCCTCTTACACTCCCCCCCCTCTCTCCAACCCTGCCCGCGGCGTCTAACTACCCCTGCGCATGCGCGTCCCCCCTCTCTCTCCTCTCCTACGCTCCCCCTCTCTCTCCTCTACGCATCCCTGCCCACGGCGTTCACACTCCCACTGCGCATGCGTGTCACCCCCTCTCTCTCCTCTCCTACGCTCCTCCCTCTCTCGCCTCGCGACGCCGACGCAGGCAGCGTCCGCTAGCGAGTTTCTTGGTTGAAAAAACCGACTGCTCGCGCTGCACAACCGTTCACTGGCCATCCCGTATATATAGCAATGGATCTTGACCTCCAAGGTGGTGCCGGTGGGAGATTTCTCCTGTGCGTTGTTGAACAATAAAAATTCGCAGCGTGCGCGTTAACTAAAAGCGGAGTGCGGGTCTCTGTGTCCAGTCGGAGTCTTCTGTCTCTCATTGCCCATTAGCAGCGATTGGCATGTTCTAGTAGAAAAAACTGCTCCATCACTGCCTGCTTTGCGTCTCCCCAGTTTTCTCTCCTGCGCAACGCTGCGATGAGCGCCAGCGTCAACGCCGCCGCCAGTGTAAGCGTTAGCGCCCGCTGCTTCACATCTACACATGGTTCCCTTTAGCGGGAGATGGTGTAATTTTTTTTTCGTCATTGGTGATGACGCCGATGGTCAGTTTTGAGGTTAGATGAGTCATCTAAGGCGTTCGCTGTAATAACGGAAAGCAGCGCGAGGCCGCGCTGTGTGGTCGGGTTCTCGTCTTCCATATTATTGATCACGATCACCGGCTGCAGGGCTCAAGGGCTTTTCCAGTCGATCCTGACGTCATCGACTTCCAACGCACCAATGCCTTTGAGATATAATACTCATTGAAGATCTTCTTCCGCCTTCTCCTGATCATCATCGCCTTTATCATCATTATGCTGACGTATTTTTCGGGACCACAGTGTATGTGGGACCAACACCACGTTCCAAAAAAAAACAGAAGAAAAAAAATTACACCATCTCCCGCTAAAGGGAACCATGTGTAGATGTGAAGCAGCGGGCGCTAACGCTTACACTGGCGGCGGCGTTGACGCTGGCGCTCATCGCAGCGTTGCGCAGGAGAGAAAACTGGGGAGGCGAAAAGCACGCAGTGATGGAGTGGTGTTTCCTACTGGAACATGCCAATCGCTGCTAATGGGCAATGAGAGACAGAAGACTCCGACTGGACACAGAGACGCGCAGTCCGCTTTTAGTTAACGCGCACGCTGCGAATTTTTATTGTTCAACAACACACAGGAGAAATCTCCCACCAGCACCACCTTGGAGGTCAAGATCCATTGCCATATATACGGGATGGCCAGTGAACGGTTGTGCAGCGCGAGCAGTCGGTTTTTTCAACCAAGAAACTCGCTAGCAGACGCTGTCTGCGTCGGCGTCGCGAGGCGAGAGAGGGGGGTAGCGTAGGAGAGGACAGAGAGGGGGGACGCGCATGCGCAGTGGGGGGTGTGGACGCTGTGGACAGGGATGCCTAGAGGAGAGAGGGGGGAGCGTATTAGAGGAGAGAGGGGGGGGGACGCGCATGCGCAGTGGGAGCGCGGGGAGGTATGCCTAGAGGAGAGAGGGGGGGGAGCGTAGGAGGGGAGAGAGGAGGGGAGGCGCATGCGCAGTGAGGGTGTGGTTGCCGCGTGGAGGGATGCCTAGAGGAGAGAGAGGGGGAGAGGAGGTTTTTTTATTTTTATTTTTTTTTTGAAAGGGTTTGCGCATGCGCAGTAAGTGAGGCCTTGAGGCACACCACCACCACCACCACCACCGGATTAAGCTTCGCCATAAGATGCTTCACATCTAAAAATTACACCATCTCCCGCTAAAGGGAACCATGTGTAGATGTGAAGCAGCCGGCGCTAACGCTTACACTGGCGGCGGCGTTGACGCTGGCGCTCATTGCAGCGTTGCGCAGGAGAGAAAACTGGGGAGGCGCAAAGCACGCAGTGATGGAGCGGTGTTTCCTACTGGAACATGCCAATCGCTGCTAATGGGCAATGGGAGACAGAAGACTCCGACTGGACATAGAGACCCGCAGTCTGCTTTTAGTTAACGCGGACGCTGCGAATTTTTATTGTTCAACAACGCACAGGAGAAATCTCCCACCGGCACCACCTTGGATGTCAAGATCCATTGCCATATATACGGGGTGGCCAGTGAACGGTTGTGCAGCGCGAGCAGTCGGTTTTTTCAACCAAGAAACTCGCTAGCAGACGCTGCCTGCGTCGGCGTCGCGAGGCGAGAGAGGGGGGGGAGCGTAGGAGAGGATAGAGAGGGGGGACGCGCATGCGCAGTGGGAGTGTGGACGCCGCGGGCAGAGATGCCTAGAGTAGAGAGGGGGGAGCGCAAGAGGGCAGAGAGGAGGGGAGGTGCATGCGCAGTGAGGGTGTGGTGGCCGCGGGGAGGGATGACTAGAGGAGAGAGAGGGGGGAGAGGAGGTTTTTATTTTTATTTTTTTTAAAGCGTTTGCGCATGCGCAGTAAGGGTGGTCACGCCGGCACACCACCACCGGATTAAGCTTCGCCATAAGATGCTTCACATCTAAAAAAAAATAAAAAAAAGGAGCCTTACCATAAACAAGAAACGCGTACTATCAACGAAGGAACGAAGAGAAGGGCGTCGTCTATGTGGCTTCCCGCCAATGTGTCACTGAGGTGCCTTCTTGGAATACAACCCGGTTTGTTTAAGCGCAGCGTTAAACATTGCTATCGCTTGCGCTCTGTGATGCACGCTTCGATTCAAACTGCCTTGCTTTTAGTCACACTCACGGTATATAGTTCATCGACCGACGCAAGACCTCGCGACTGCTTGACTTTATTTGTGCTCCTGAGGCGTTCGCATCGAAGTGAAGGTGTATCGACTTAGTCAATAAAGCTTCGTTGATTAGTCAAACCAATGAGGTTGAAAAAAGAGCTGTCCTTGTCGACACCACGCTGCAATCGCTCGTCCAAGTAATCTCAGCTTCTCAGCCTGATCGATTGATTCCAGCTGTTATGAAATAATAGCGTTGTCTGCCGCTAAATATTTTTCGTGATCTTATTCGGGTGATCACTCGGTGTATCTACAATCATTCTGTAACGTATCAGAAGTTACATTTATTTTCGCTTTTTTAACACGTTGGCTTGCCTATTTGCGACTTCTACTCGACACATTTCATAAATAAGACCACCGAAAGTACATAAAGGCTGCGCTATGCGTGCATGAATGACGCCCGCACCTTTCTTTTCTGCACGACTTACGTTCGTTCTCTCACGCAGCTTAGATACTCGTACGCGCATTCCCACCTTCTCTCATGTTTGCTTGATCCAGTTTTCTCGGCGAGTGCGTGCTGTACGGGCCAATACACTTTACGGCCGAGATGATCCCTATATTCATTACTTTTCTCCGCGTCTCTTTCATACTCCGGAGCTCATCATCTGTCCTGTCAAAGCGAAGACGTAGGCACAAAATGAAATACAAAGCCGTAACATAGTACAAGAAAAAATAATAATAATAAAGGACACCGAATATGAAGAAGAAGAAGGAACAGCAAATCTGTGAAACCCGCACATTGGATAACCATGTTGTGTTTATTTATTTTTCCCTCGCGATCCTCCGTAGCACACGCAGCGCTCGAAGGCACGGCCAGATTAAAAATTTGATTCATGAGTTGCCGCAATGACTTCATCTTTCAGGGCGCCTCTGTAGTCCCGAAGCCCCAGTTTTAAAGAAAAAAAAAAAAAGAAAGAGAAGGGGGGGGGGGGGGGCTATGCAACGCAGTGCAGCTTTGACTATACGCCTGCGCTCAGACGCACGCACGTGGCGTGTTATACAGGCACGTTTCGCTTGTAATGAAGAACATGGCGCGAAAAAGGTTTCAACTCTTGGTATTGCCCCGCGGGTTTGGGTTTCGACGTGCAAGCACGAGATGGGAGCCCCGGTATACATTAGGATGATGTCCTATTCAGGTTCTCTCTCCCTCTCTATTCTTTTCTCTCTCTCTCTCGCTCTCTATTTCTTTGTTACTCTGCATACGTGTGCCTCGCGCTCGCGCCTTCGCCCGGTTTTTGGTGCTTTCACTCGGCGCGACGCGATCGCGCGGCGAGGCAACCCCCCCCCCCCCCCCCCCCACCCCCCCCGCCTCCCACCGCCTTTTCAGTCGTTAATCTATAATTTCTCCCCGAGGGCTATCCGGCCACATAAACGGGCTGCTCGTGCATTATTACTTCGACTTAGAATTTAGGATCCCCGTGCGGTTCCCAGCCCGCGAATACAATCACGTAGAGCGCATTAATCTCTTTGTTGGAACACCTTTGCCGTTAGCTTTTGCGAGCCGCCGTTGAATTGAAAGAGAGTCGCTCGCTTTTCCTTTCCGAACTCGCTTCGACTAGCAAAAGACTATACTTCTTGCGAGGGTGTTTTCTTTCTTTTTTTTTTCTTTTAAGTCGTCGAACAAGAAGCTCATTTTGTTCCCTTGCCTGGAATCCCGATTGAGGGTTCAGGATAACAGTAATAGAGGGCGATATTTATTTAACGATGGCAGGTGGATAGCGACCCCGTTAAAAGTAACTGGGTAAGTTGAAGTTAAGTCTCCGCACCGTAAGAGTGAATGAATATGGAGATCAAATTGAAATCAAAAGGTTGCGCGAAAATAAGACGCGTTCACAAGGCGAGGGCACAGGGACAAGCACAGGGACTTGCGCTTGTCCCTGTGCCCTCGCTTGTGAACGTGTCTCATTTTCGCGCAACCTTTTGATTTCAAGCATGTCTAACACACTAGGCCAAGAACGAGTTTTAATGGAGATCAAAGCAAGCCTAACTGACGTGAAGACTTTCCGGAGAACTTAAATTTACTGCACAGATGATCCTAGAGACGCGAGAAATTTCAGTGCACCGACATTTGTAGATAATCTCGCGGCTTAAGCTCGTATCAAATTATTTTGCACGGAGCCGCCGCACCAAGCTATCTTTCTAATTGCGCCAAGATGTCTTCCTCGGCTAACTTGGCTTTACATGAAGCTACAAATAAAGAGGCGCATGGTGGACGTCCACGTCGGGCCTGTGACGTTTGTGCGTGCGTATTTCACGTGGTCGTGTTTTCTGCATCACAGTATTTGTTTAAAACATGGAACTCGTTTTCTATCAGTGAATAGTTAATCGAAAGCAGGTGTGGTTAAACGTTGCAGTAAGTTTACATGACACAGCACGTCACTCGTTCTTGGCGTTCCATAACCCGCATTTGTTTTCGACGCGTCTGACGACAATGTTGTTTCCCATTTAGGTACTTAAAATTCCACGAAAACTACTAACATAATAATAATAATAATAATAATAATAATAATAATAATAATAATAATAATAATAATAATAATAATAATAATAATAATAATAATAATAATAACAATAATAATAATAATAATCAACATCATAATAAGCCCGACTACGTCCACTGCAGGACAAAGGCATCGCCAATGTTTCCCCAACCAACACGGTCCTGTGCTGATTAACGTACACAGAAATGTGGCCACGTTATCCACACAAACTTGTTAATGTCATCTACCCCCCTAACTTTCTGTCTCCTACTATACAGGTACTCAACATATGAAGGCACGTGTTAACCAATTCATGTTGATGTTGCTTCTTTCAGCGAATATTTGAACACTCGCCTCGACGTCAACTTTATGTTCTCTGATGCATCGTGAACACTTAAGGAACCTGTAAAAACGCGCCAAACAAGTTAAGGTCGCATACAACATCACTACTGTGCTTCTATATGCAACAGTGTTCTAAGCTCCCAGCTGTGTAAATAAATAAGGGTTTCTTTGTTTCCGTTATATTTCGATCTGTGGTGTCACGGAAAGAAATCGCACATACATCGCCCATGCCGTTTGCCAAACCTGAAACAGCGGTATAGAAACAAAAACATACACGGTCAACGTCGTTGACATTGATTTAAACGAATGGTGCAGCGAGTTCGACCGAGTCCTTTTTCGCGCTAACCGAAGGAGAGGCGCAGACTGTGAGCGCTAACGAAGCTTAAAAGGAGGAAAGAGACAAAAGGGAGGAAGGGACGGCAAATATTGCTTAAGACGTGAAACGGGAAACAGAAAGTGAGGGGGGGGAAAGGGGGGGGGGGGGGGCGTACACCGCGAGCCGAGAAGAACTGGGGGAAGCGGTTCAAAGAGAATTAGAGAAACTTGCGACGGAGCGGTGCCAAATGAAAGGCGAAAAAAAACTCCGTGACTGATGCAATCAGAGCTTCGGAGCCGTCTCTCCATATATATGTTATATACTTAGCCCGAGTGCGACTAATGGGGCGTCAAACGTAGGAAACTGAGGGTCGGAGCGCGTGTGGGAGGAGTCGCGAACCGGCTGGCACTTCGTTCTTTGCCACCTCCGTTGCCAGGTCCCCGCTCTGCAAGTCTTCTCCGCTTCGCACTTCGCGTACCTTCGCAGCGTTTCGTTCTCGTCGTATCTTTTGTCGTCAAGTGAGCATGTTCGTTTGTCATCTGTCCCTAGCGCAGCGTCACCCGCGCAGTCGCGCCTCGCATTATCCGCGCGTATTTCCCCCCCGCCGCCTTCGTTTGGTACGCGGCGCCGACAAGCGAGCGACGCGTCATCGCGCCAGTGTTCGACGGGAAAAGAAATGGGAAAAGAAATGGAGGATGGAAAGAGGGGGGCGGTGCCTCATTAACTTCCATAATTGGTATAATCGAATGCCTCCGACGCGCGCGTTCGCCATGTCGCGACGGCGGCGGCAGAAAACGTCTTTCGCGAGCATGTACATACCTATATGCAAGACGTGTCTCCGCCCCGTTCCTTTTGTTCCACGGGAAAAAAAAGGAAAAGTAACTAAGTTAAATGCGACTCCGAAATCGAATTGCTCTCGGGGCCGCGCCAACGAAAAGACACTGGTGCAGTCGTGTAACGTTTCCAAAAGGCAGCGTTGTAAGTGTGTAGTCCATAGTAAAGCGGCGGCAGTACGTCGCTTTGACGAGACAAATGCGTAGACGGAGGCCGAGCTTCACATGTTTCGGCAGCAAGTTCGAAGAGTGATAGATAGATAGATAGATAGATAGATAGATAGATAGATAGATAGATAGATAGATAGATAGATAGATAGATAGATAGATAGATAGATAGATAGATAGATAGATAGATAGATAGATAGATAGATAGATAGATAGATAGATAGATAGATAGATAGATAGATAAATAGATAGATAGATAGAAATCTGCGAGTGATACAGGTATGTGCATGACGATGCGCAGCGACTACTGAACATAGATAGATAGATAGATAGATAGATAGATAGATAGATAGATAGATAGATAGATAGATAGATAGATAGATAGATAGATAGATAGATAGATAGATAGATAGATAGATAGATAGATAGATAGATAGATAGATAGATAGATAGATAGATAGATAGATACAAATCTGCGAGTGATACAGGTATGTGCATGACGATGCGCAGCGACTACTGAACATCGAATTTAAGCGTGGTTCTTTGCGAAGCACTACTTCCAGTACTTGGTTTCACCTTCCCGATTCTTTCTGTCTTCCACTCTTCCTTTCTTTTTCTTCACATCACGCTTTCGCGATCCCTCACCTTCTTAGCACTCTCTCGGTTTCGTTTTCTGAGCGACCCTTTAACCTTTCGCATTGTCTCGCGAACGATTTCCTCTGAGCGCTTAATATATTCGAGCTTTTATTTCACACGTATGCTTTCCCAGCTACAAAATATACACTGTTTTCCGATATGTTTCTTTCTTTTTTCTTTTAAAGCTTCACTTTGTTCGTGAATCTGGGCCCGGAGCATTCGCTCTTCGCTAACGAGGTTGAAATTAGTAGAACACAAATGTAATCTCGCTTCTATCCGATATTCCCCCCCTTCTGGAGGTGAAAGCCGTGAAGTGGTATTCTGGCGCCGTTCTTTTTTTTTTTTTCTTGCTTTATGCTGGAGCTCTGTTAATTTGCTTAATGAATCACTAGGCAGAAATTGACTTTCCGTGCGCGGATTAGAAGTCATTATTCTCAGGGATTGAGTTGGGCACATTCGACTTCGTCCCTGATTTAATTTTTTTTTGTTCTTATTTCTTACGTCAGATACACGCGTTCTTCTATGGCGCAATCTCTAGCGGTGACATTTATTTATTTGGCGTGCAGAACTACGAAGTCGTGCAAGCGTGTTATTTCGGTACGAATTGAATTAATTAATTCCCGCGTCGAATTTGGTAGGCCTGTGCGAAAGAGAGAAATGGTTTTATCTTATTTATATAGTTTCTTTTTCACTTTCGCGGCTTGCCCTTCAAGAAGAAAGATATACTAAGTCACTTTTGGGCTGACACATAAAGTGCTAAATTAAAAGGCAAATCTATGACGATCGTTATATTCGCTTCTGTGGAATACACTAAAGTCTGGCTCATTCAAGCGGGCTATATAGTAGTAGCGACAGCCATGCAAATCTCGCGACGTTTCCCGCAAAATACATTTGCGACCACAAGGGACGCTGTGCTCCTAATTACGCGAAGGACATGTCATTGTCCCACAATGACGTATTCGCTCAAGTGCTGTAGAAACAAACGCACTAATACAGTTACACCCTGTCTGCGACTGTCTTTCGCGCATTAACCTCGCTGAAGCCACCACCTCCCACGAATAACAGGTTCCGCTTATGTTGATGAATGCAGCGTTCGATGTAACGTAATTGTATGCGAAATATAATCTGTCACATATCAACATATAGACCAGCGAAATGAGCTAAGTTCTGTAGCTGACGGTGAAAACAAACGCAAAGAAACAAGTTAGATTAGGCAATACTTTTTTATGGGGAACACATTATAAACAGTCATCATCATCATCAGCGTGACTACGCCCACTGCAGCGCAAAGGCCTCTCCCACGTTCCGCCAGTCAACCCGGGTCCTGTGCTTGCTGCTGCCACGTTGTACCCACAAACTTCTTTATCTCATCTGCCCACCTAACTTTCTGTCTCCCTCTCGTGCGTTTTTCTTCTATTGGAATCCACTTAATGACCAGTGGTTAATGACCAGTGGTTATCCTGCCTACGCGCTCCGTGCCCGGCCCATGTCCATTTCTTCTTCTTGATTTCGATTATGATGTCCTTCACACCCGTTTGTTCTCTGGCCCACTCCGCTCTCTTCCTGTCTCTTAAGGTTACACCTATCGTGATCCTTTACATTCCTCGCTGCGTCGTCCTCACTTTAGGCTGAACCCTCTTTTTTAAGCCTCCAGGTTTCTGCTTCGTAGGTAAGTACCGGTAAGATGCGGCTGTTATATACTTTCCTAGTGAGCGACAGTGGTAAACTACCATTCATGACACCAAATACAGTGTGTGCATTGTGCTACCTTCCTCTCCCCGAAATGAAAGGTCTCTAGCAAAGCTCGCAGCTCTAAATCAAAGAAAATATAGCACGCACAATAAGTACGCCAGGTATATTTTAGCGTTTCACAGCACGTTTAAATTTGCGGCATACACAATATAGATCG